>CM041778.1:226996779-227261392 GCA_023374045.1 Limonium bicolor
GAAAAACAAGAACAAGGTAAATTACCTCTGTCAGTTTGTGCAGTTGTGTGTGTGTAAGTATATTCTTTAGCAAATGTGAACTACCGTAGCCATATAAGTGAAATGAGGGTAATGGTATTGATAGCATTAGTGAATTGTGAGTTAGAATCTGTCAACGAAAACAAAAGAATGAGCTGCTGTAAACGTTGGTTGGAACTGATGCATATACTATAAACTGTCAAATGCATATATATAAACTGAGCAGTTGAAACTGATTTTGATTTGTGAACAACTAGAGTGGTGAAACCTTAAGTTTTTAGGGGATACCATGTCAAAATCTAGAGAGAAACTATGTCACTTAAGGGTGTTGGCATTTGTAGAAGAAGAATGAAAACTAAACATAAGCAGCAGCAGCAGCTCGAACTCTGCAACAGAAAGGAAGAAAAGAATGAAACAGTGGAAATGGTGAGATAGCAGTAGGTTGAGGGAATTGATTTTGGTGAGGGATTTAGGTGAGTTAGATGCTTGGATAAGTAGTTAAACATGTAATATTAACATTAGAAACCATTAGGAAGTGATTAAAGGAAGAAGACAATGAAACAGAGCAAGAAGAAAAATGCAATTCGTAGCAGACCACTACTGGTCCGGGACTTAGGCCTTGTGTTAAGTCCCGGACCAACCATCCAAAGTAGCCCGAGAGTTACAAATTCATTAGCGGTCCGGGACTTACCTCTGGTATAAGGTCCCGGACCACTATCCAAAATCAATCCGAGAGTTTCCCAAACGCCTGGTCCGGGACTTACCCCATGTACAAGGTCCCGGACCATAACAAATTAATTCGAGAGTTCTGATCTGTGTTGGTCCGGGACTTAGGACCTGGACAAGGTCCCGGACCAACACCATAATTCACCCGAGAGAAATTTTAATGGGTTATAAGTTAAGGCATTGTTTGGGTATAATTGTATAAGTTGCATAAGACTTAATTAATCATAATTAAGAGTAATTAGGAGTATAAACAAGCTAGAATAAGAATGAGAAGTAATAAAGAATGGAAATGAAATTGTACAAGTAAGGATTAGTAAGTATGTAAGGTGGATGAACTAAGGCAATTTGAAGGGCCTAGGTAGTGTTTAAACATGTGAGATTACATGTAAGAAGATTGGAGAAACAATGGGTAAAGTATGGGACTGAAAACAGAAGTAAAAATGCAAATACTGGGCCGGACCGAACTTGCGACTGGACTTGCAAGTTCGGTCGAGCCCAGATTTACAAAGACGGGAAAGCTTCTGGAATCGACCGGACTTGAAAGTTCGGTCGGACCAGAAAGATTCTCCGTCTGTAACCTACTGGAATCGACCGGACTTGCGACCGGACATGCAAGTTCGGTCGGCCAGAAAAATTTCCGTCGAGCAAGCTACTGGAATGGACCGACCTTGCGACCGGACTTGCAAGGTCGGTCGGGCTAAATATTTCCGTTAAGTAACTTACTGGAATGGACCGACCTTGGGACCGGACTTGCAAGGTCGGTCGGCCCTGGAATTTTCACCCGATGTAACCTACTGACTCGGACCGAACTTGCAAGGTCGGTCGCAAGTTCGGTCGGGTCAAAACTTACAAAAAAAAAAAAAAAAAAACTATAAGACTATGGTTAGTATATGTATGTATGTATATGTATACCCACCTATACATACGTGCATATATGTGTAAGTAAACCATTGTTAAGTAATTAAAAGTAAGTAAATAAAATGTAAGTATAGGAATGTGAAGACCTAGTAAGTATGAGTTAGGAAGCGTAAGGGTAACCGAATGAAGTTAATGATAGTTAGATTAATTATTCGGTGTATGTATATCATAGGATTTGAATTGTGAATACCGGAGGAACGTTGGGATACAAGTACAACGGTGAAAGGTATGATTTCTTCATGCCCTGTATCCTAATCTGGTTACCCCGATTTGTGTGCTTATTTGACCACCTAAATAAGATAAATGCATGAATCGGACTATATTGCACTTACCTGTGCTTGACTTATGTTGTGCTTGATATTTATTGTCTTGAGCACTAGTTTGTATAATTCATGAAATATATGAATGATGATGAATGGTGTTCGAACCTCGTATTGTACTTGTGTAATGTATTGTACCTCGTATGTATGTGTATATGTGTTGTATTATCGTGGCTTGGATGTTGACTTGTGCTAATTCCTAACTATCTAACTCCTAACTTAAGTGAGTAAATTGGAATGAGTACAAGTCCGATATAGCTTCGGCCACGCGTGAGGATGCGGAGTCACAAGAGGTTGGCTGCAATTCCTGACTCTTAAACTGGTCCGCGGCCCAAATCCCTTAAATGGGTAGCATCCCGGATTGGTGAGTCAAGTAAATCCCGGAGGTGGGATGGTGTAGTCCCCAGGGCCGGAGGTCCCGACGACTTTACTTGAGTAAGAGTAAGAGTAAGTAAGTATGGATCCGTAAGTATGTATGAGTATGTATGCGTATGTATGAAGTAACGAGTAAAAGAGTAATCTCCACCCGATTAACCCGGGTGGACCAATGAAGCTAACAAGAATTGTATATTGTGTATGTAATGTGTATGTGTAATTCGGAAGAGGTAAGTATGTATTGAATGGTTTATGTTGTACTTCTTGTATGTAATGAAGTGTATGTATGTGTGTATGTCTTGCGTAACGTATTGCAATATTATGTATAAGAGCATGTATGCATGTATGTTTGAATGAAATCAACCGCATGTATACGACCAAGTGGTCGGCGTACCCTCACTAGTACGCGGGGTATGCGGTTATCATGCTCGGCGAAAGCTGACCCCTCGGGGGACATTTTTTTTAGTGTGCAGGTACCCGAAGCGAATATGGTCAAGGAAGAGACCGGAGGCACACCCTTGTACTTAGAAAGTAAGTAGTTGTGAGAAAATGGGTAGATGTAGACTCTTAGAGAGTATGTATGAACTTAGAAGAAGCATTGTAATTGTATGGGAACCTAGTAAACTCGGTTATGTATTTGTATTGTATGATAATGAGGGAGTAAAGTATCGAATGGAACCTTGTAGTATTCATTTGATGAACGGAGTATGTACCGTGGAAGTGTAGTACTCGGGATTCCGGTCCATCAGACCGATGCTGTATGTAGAAGTAGTAGCCTTGTTAGTCACGTGGGTGACTAACGGCATTGTATCACCCATTGTATGTAAGTAAGTATCCGCTGCGTGTATCTGACGTGTAAGGAGATTGGACGGTAAGCATGTATTAATGGTAGGGGTGTTACAAAAAGTGGTATCAGAGCGAAGTATCGCTCTGATGACTGGAAATACCGAGCTTAGGAAATACCGAGTTAGGAATTAGAAGCTTAGGGCTAAGGGCTGAGTGTTAGCATTAGAGATATGCTAGTTAGGAACTACCGGTGAGTACCGGATGCCTACAATACCAGTCCCGCCCGCCAAAACCCCACGGTATAACTTGGGAAAGGACGCCAGAGAGAAGAAAAGCCTTCTCATACTCGGGAAAACCCGATCTGGCAGTGGTGAAGCAATCACACGGTAAACAAGAACCGACACATGGTAGATTCCAAGAACTGGAAGTCCCGGAGATGGATCCCGGTTGAACCACAACACCGCACGTAATAGCGGTAGAATGAGCACTCCAACCACGAGGAGGCTACAACTTGCAACAGCATGGGGCGACCTGCTTAGCAGTCGCAAACCTAGCTAGTCAACCAACAGCAGGACAGAAGCACTAACCGTGCAACGGAATGAAAAGGGAGCAGTAACGGAACCCGAGACACAAGTCTACGGGATAGTAATACTTGAATAATACCACCAACGGTATGCTAGCCGACTAAGGACATAGTCGGAAGCGGTTAACTCCAAAACTGCGATGCCATCAAGGTTGCAACACCTGGCCAATATAGCTCAGACAACTACAAGAACAACCATGAGATATAAACCAATAGGACTACAAGCGTAGTGCCTAAACAAGGAAGGCTCAGTAACCACCACAAATGTGTGGGAACGAGCCCAAGGAGCGACACTAAACCGAATGGAACGGGAACCTCCACGGATGGAGGAGTACCCAGATCTACGACAGCCATGTCTAGACCACCAAGAAGCTACCTAAAGGAGCGAGTATACCAAATATAGATCAACAAGATCGAAGGAAGCGTCAACGAGACTAATAAACACAAATGGAAACCATACCGAGATTGGCATAGGATTATCCAAAAACCACCGATACCACGCACTTGCCAGGCAAGTGCAGTAAAGACAGAGGTATGTAAAGGAACACTAACATGTCACAAGTACATAGTAATGTACGGTGACTGTAACGAAACAACCACAGGAAAACATCCTAAAACTGAAGGAATGGAACCTTGGAAAGGCCTAACGGCCCGACCACTGTATTTAGAACATACCAGTCAGCGAGAGGCTAGACTTGGTCAAGACCTCAAACATGGCTATGCCATGGGAGATTTCTTTTAACACCAACCATTGTTTTAAAACCCAAAATTTTCTTTTCAAAACCACAACCCTCTTTTGAAAACCTTGGATTTTAAAACCAGACCAACAGCATTATGGTGAGTATCATAGGATGATACAAGAGGAGTTGGCAACAGAATACTTCACCTAGGCGTGTGACGAACACTACGAGTACCCGTTACGGGATGTGGGACAACCGCACTCCGAAGGAGCTTGCGGGCCCGACATATAGTTGGGTAAGTGGTAACGTATCAACATGGTACCCCACGTATGTATACATGTAGTGTCCGACACACGGGAAGTAGTCAACTCCGTTCTACGGACCATGAGTGAGTTCAATCAGAACATCTGGACACCTCAGACGATCAAGTGTCAAGGAACTCAGAGAATCCATCTGAAGATAAGGAATGGGATTGGGGAGTGCAAAGCACAGATTAACAAGTATAGACATTGGATATGTCTCAAATAATCAAAACAATACATGACAGCTGGAAGGTATATCCAGCCTAAACACAGTAAGGCAATCGCCTAACGTGAAACCACGATGCTCAACAAACGGGACAAAATTCCCAAGAGCAACCCCAAGATTACCACAAGTATACTCCATCATTGAAGGGAATACCAAACCTAGTCTTAAACACTAGGAACAAGCATAAACAGTCTACCCAAGGACGGGAGACGTACATGACCCAAAAAGGGAAAACTCAAGTACGATACCACAAGGTACGGGGACAACATATCATAACCATTAGCCGGAAGTAATGGCATTTAACAACACCAGGAGCAATCCTTGAGGGTGTCTGATGGCAACAGTCAACAAAGCATCGACAGGAAATACAGGACTAGAACGAACACTCGGTTAGGACCCGAAGGGATTTCACTTAACAGGAAATGCCTTAAATTACTGAGAGGACACCTATTAACACCATTTGCCTAAGAAGGTCTCCTATGGACGGAAGCGTGATGCCACGACTTACCATGGAGCCCAATAATACCTCCAACCCACGACAGTATACATGGAGTGGAAACATGTGTAAGCAGCTTGCAAAGCATAGCTTGCAGCAATATGGCTCTAAGGCCATAAACCTGATGCGTGGTGTAACCTTAAACAGTTGCAAAACCAGCACCACCACTAACAAGACTTGCAAGAAATATTGCCTCATACGACAAGAAATCAACAACTGGACCATAAATTCAAACCCAACATTCTGAGTGGCTTGGAGTAATGGCCAACCCAATGTCACTGTCACTAGAGCACCAGCCTAGTATACAGTTGACGGAGTTCTTAATTACCGCCATGCCTTCTGTAGCAATGGTAGCACAGAGGCATAAGAATCATGATAATGCCAACATTGGCCTAGTCCACACTTGGACACTACGAGAAACCCAAGGGAAGGTACCCCTCGTCAACCGAAGATCACAAATGCGGTGATGATGTGAACCCTTAGAAAAGGCTTCCACTTACTATAACAATAAACCACGCAATAGATATTGCCAAGGGGTGATGGAATAAGGAAATCAGATCTCCGAACCATTACGACTTAAAGGAGTAAGCATACTCCATATGTACTCAAGCATGTGGTGAACCATTGTGTAAACACCAACATAGCAAACCTTGTCATTAGACCTATGAGTGGAGACAAACCCTCAATAAGAACCTTCACTTGTCAGTGATGGAATACCCTACAATTGGAGAACGGGACCAGAAAACCCTTGAAGTTTCATGGGATGTCCTAGTAATATACATACAAGCAAAACTACACAGCCAGAGCCTAAACCAATGCTCAGCACTGAAAGGCAATAATTATCAAAGCAATGTTGTACAATGAGTAAGAATACGGTGCGCAACAGGCGACCGCTATGAGGGAATAGTTAAGCAATAACACGGAGTATAAGTATGAGATGACACACAGAAATATTCTTACCTATCATATAAGTGACTTACTGTCAAGCGTTTACGCCTCTGCACTCTGTATGACTGAGTGTTTTGGTATTGCACTTGTGCAGCTAATGATCTAATGGGATGGCTAGGGATATGGAGAATGTAAACCGTAGTAAATCCTTCTTTTCACCAACAGACATGGCAAGCCAATTAAGCAAGCTTAGCAACAACCGTGCGGCCTAAGGCCAAAGAAGCACGAAGAGTGCGAAACACACTAACAATCACAGATGTGAATTCCAATGGAATAAAAGGTGAAGGGAGACTTAAGAAAGTCACTAGAACCGACGCATATCAATGCAAGGTCATACAAGTAAAGGACACTTGTACCGAACCAGGAGAACTGGTATGATTTAGAAGCTAGTGACAACAGAGGAAGTACTACAACTAAGTAGTGACTTAACCTCGCCTGAAAATAAGTCGGAGGAACTTAACGAGTAATCGTGGAAGCACGAATAGCATGTGCAGTAGATTACCAGAGAGCTGGTTATAAATCTTAACTCGTTGAGTTCAAACACGGTAAAAGAATACCGCAGTTGTTTAGCAAACCTTATTCCCATAATAGATGGATGAGAAGGTGATGTATAGCACATTAATGATAACACGAAGGGTGAGTAACCCAAGCTATCAGGGTCGCGCAGCAGAAGCTAGTGGGCCCTAGCTAGGAGACAATATACCTAGTGAGTATAATACAATGGCTATTAATGCCTTGAAGCCTAATAGGCTAGAACCGAATTAATGATGAGTTAAATAAACTCATATAGGAACTCTTGGTGCAAAGACTAAACCGTTGGTATGGTTAAGACCCTTTGACCAGAGCATATTCTATAGTATACCGTAGTGAAGCTAAACGCTTCAGTTTGCCCGAACTGATTAAACCAATGTTTAATAATAATATATGGTAGATTACGTGGGCGTAATCCCTTTAAGGGGGGTAGAGCGAAAACCGCTTAATGTAAGTTTTATGAATAAAACACTTAAACCGTTATGTGCATAGCACAAATGAGAATCAAATTGATGATTGGTACTATGTTAAACAAACATAAGTACTCATTCATATTGTAATTATGGTAACTAGGCATTAAACATGCAAATACCATAGGAGGAATGTACCTATCTTGTAACACCAGTGTAAGAGTATTAGTAAAAGAAAAGTAATGAGTAGTGGACGGAGCTCCACAAGTATTGTAACCTTTGAAGAAGTAGTACGAAATGAATGAGGATAGTAGATGAATGAAGTTATGAGTAGTGGAATCGTAAGTAAAATATTTGAAACAATTGAAGTCAACTAAATCTTATAAGTGTAGTATTCCTTAGTTAGAATATAGGAGATGATGGTGAGTAATGGATGGAAGTAGTGAGGTTGATGAAATGAGCATTAGGATTGAACCATGGAGTAAAGCATTTGGGAAGTAGAGTGAGGACGATTGATGGACTGATTCCATCCTTTGGAGATGTATGATTTGTAATCACGACTAGAAAGAATAAAAAGATAGAAAATGAAAACAATTAAATTATCTGTTTGGTTGAACCTGATGTGGGAAGTCGAACTTGATCCTGATCAGATCAAGGGAAACCGAACACAAATTGGGGTGGAAAGATAGTTCAACACTGATGCTGATCACATCAGGGTCGAATGATTCTCGAAGCTCCCCTCAAGTGGTCACAAGAATCACACATAGGATAGAAGTAATGAATATAAATTGGAACTTGGGGTTCGATGCTTTAGAAAGATTTCTAATTAGCTGTTGGGAAGGATTTTCCTTAGACTGAGAATAAGGATTTGGCTAGAAGCTTATACCGGAGAAGATAGTAGTGTAGCATATGGTATTATTCCAAGGGCAGCAGGACATAGAGGAGTCCTGTGTCGAGATGACCTGAGTGCCTGCGGGATTGAATGTGTATTGCATTGCTTTGGGGATAGCTTTGCACTGTACGTATGTATAAATTTGGTAATGAGGAACCGGATGGTTAGTAGTAGTGTGGATTGGAGTAATTATAGTACATTTGTAGGGTATGGAATGTAGAGACTGTGAGTAGTGGATTTGGGAACTGTAAGGAGGAAGAATGTGTGACTTTTGGTATTAGACATGTAAGGATGAGTAAGCATTGTAAACCTATAACCTCGAACAACTTTGAGGACAAAGTTCTTAAGGGGGGTAGATTGAAATACCCCGACCTTAAATATGGCGATTAATTATCCTAATAGGTATTTAAGAGCCTAATAATGATTAAGAAATATTGGTGAGGAAAATAAATCCAAAAGAAATAAAGAAACGCGTAAAAAGCGAAAAACGCTAAATAAGCGTTAAATAACCATAGGAGGTATGAGACCTCGGTTAGCGTATTATAAGGATTCTAAAGGCTTAATTAAGTCTAAATAAATATTAGGGAACAAACCCCGAAGAAAACGGATCCTTAAAATGGATTAAAACACTAATGAACATTAAAGCGCGTTTTTCGAGGTAACCGGGAAAACGTGACTTTAAGCGGGTCAAATAGACTCGTAACAATTTTGGTCAACTAAATAATCATTAATAAATATTAGTGAAGCTTTAGAACCAATAAAATCAATAAAACGAGAAATTAGTAAAAACTGTCAAAAACAGGAAGTTGTGGGGTAGAAACATAAATAACCAAAACTTATGTGTCCAATAATGTAAAAAGAAATTCAAAACCCACATGGGGCTGGGGTCTGTCCGATTTTGCCCCCCCCCCCTCTCACACTCACCTATCTTCTCTATTTACAAAGACAAAAGTAATTAAACACCATAAAGTAAACTTACCTCTCACACTCTCTCTCCCATTTCATTTCTTCTCACGTATAGTAGCCTCACTCCCTCACTCTCTGATTTTTTTCCCTTCTTCTTCCCCAAGCATGCGACATTAATGGAGAAAGGAGCAAAAACATAAAAACCTCACCTTCTCTCCTCTTGTAACCCACTCAAATCTCTTCCAAAAATTACAAAAATTACACCATTGTAATCCTCTCACCAAGAGCTACGTTTCTATCTTTCCAAAATTCGAAAACACACATTTTCGTTTTTATGGGTATACCCCATTTGGAGCTTCAAGACCACCATTAGAGCCACCTTGTTCTCTTGTTCTTTTGAGGTAAAAATCTCTTCGAAACTCCATTGTTTTTCTAGCCTTAAAGGCAAAACGAATTTGAACTAAACCCTTGTTGGTTCCTCTTGTACCTAGCCGGTTTGGCTTCTTTGAAGGCGTGGAAACCTTGTTCTTAAACTCCTCTAAGTTTCATCTACTCCCTTGCAAGGTAATGAAAACTCCTAAACCTAGAATATACATTAAAAGCTTAAGTAATGTTAGGTTAGTTACCTCTGTTCAGTTTGTGCAGTGTGTGTGTGTAAGTATATTCTTTAAATGTAACTACCGTAGCCATATAAGTGAAATGATGTAATGGTATATAGCATTAGTGAATTGTTGAGTTAGAATCTGTCAAAGAAACAAAATGAATGAGCTGCTGTAAACGTTGGTTGAACTGATGCATATACATATAAACTGTCAAATGCATATATATAAACTGATGCAGTTGAAACTGATTTGATTTGTGAACAACTAGAGTGGTGAAACCTTAAGTTTTTAGGGGATACCATGTCAAAATCTAGAGAGAAACTATGTCACTTAAGGGTTGTTGGCATTTGTAGAAGAAGAATGAAAACTAAACATAAGCAGCAGCAGCAGCTCGAACTCTGCAACAGAAAGGAAGAAAAGAATGAAACAGTGGAAATGGTGAGATAGCAGTAGGTTGAGGGAATTGATTTTGGTGAGGGATTTAGGTGAGTTAGATGCTTGGATAAGTAGTTAAACATGTAATATTAACATTAGAAACCATTAGGAAGTGATTAAAGGAAGAAGACAATGAAACAGAGCATGAAAAATGCAGTTCGTAGCAGACCATTGGTCGGGACTTAGGCCTTGTGTTAAGTCCCGGACCAACCATCCAAAGTAGCCCGAGAGTTACAAATTCATTAGCGGTCCGGGACTTACCTCCGGTATAAGGTCCCGGACCACTATCCAAAATCAATCCGAGAGTTTCCCAAAACACCTGGTCCGGGACTTACCCCATGTACAAGGTCCCGGACCATAACAAAAATCAATTCGAGAGTTCTGATCTGTGTTGGTCCGGGACTTAGGACCTGGACAAGGTCCCGGACCAACACCATAATTCACCCGAGAGAAATTTTAATGGGTTATAAGTTAAGGCATTGTTTGGGTATAATTGTATAAGTTGCATAAGACTTAATTAATCATAATTAAGAGTATAGGAGTATAACAAGCTAGAATAAGAATGAGAGTAAGTGAAGAATGGAAATGAAATTGTACAAGTAAGATTAGTAAGTATGTAAGTGGATGAACTAAGGCAATTTGAAGGGCCTAGGTAGTGTTTAAACATGTGAGATTACATGTAAGAAGATTGGAGAAACAATGGGTAAAGTATGGGACTGAAAACAGAAGTAAAAATGCAAATACTGGGCCGGACCGAACTTGCGACCGGACTTGCAAGTTCGGTCGAGCCCAGATTTACAAAGACGGGAAAGCTTCTGGAATCGACCGGACTTGCAAGTTCGGTCGGACCAGAAAAGATTTCTCCCGTCTGTAACCTACTGGAATCGACCGGACATGCAAGTTCGGTCGGCCAGAAAAATTTCCATCGAGCAAGCTACTGGAATGGACCGACCTTGCAACCGGACTTGCAAGGTCGGTCGGGCTAAAATTTTTCCGTTAAGTAACTTACTGGAATGGACCGACCTTGGGACCGGACTTGCAAGGTCGGTCGGCCCTGGAATTTTCACCCGATGTAACCTACTGACTCGGACCGAACTTGCAAGGTCGGTCGCAAGTTCGGTCGGGTCAAAACTTACAAAAAAAAACTATAAGACTATGGTTAGTATATGTATGTATGTATATGTATACCCACCTATACATACGTGCATATATGTGTAAGTGAACCATTGTTAAGTAATTAAAAGTAAGTAAATAAAATGTAAGTATAGGAATGTGAAGACCTAGTAAGTATGAGTTAGGAAGCGTAAGGGTAACCGAATGAAGTTAATGATAGTTAGATTAATTATTCGGTGTATGTATGTCATAGGATTTGAATTGTGAATACCGGAGGAACGTTGGGATACAAGTACAACGGTGAAAGGTATGATTTCTTCATGCCCTGTATCCTAATCTGGTTACCCCGATTTGTGTGCTTATTTGACCACCTAAATAAGATAAATGCATGAATCGGACTATATTGCACTTACCTGTGCTTGACTTATGTTGTGCTTGATATTTATTGTCTTGAGCACTAGTTTGTATAATTCATGAAATATATGAATGATGATGAATGGTGTTCGAACCTCGTATTGTACTTGTGTAATGTATTGTACTCGTATGTATGTGTATATGTGTATTGTATTATCGTGGCTTGGATGTTGACTTGTGCTAATTCCTAACTATCTAACTCCTAACTTAAGTGAGTAAATTGGAATGAGTACAAGTCCGATATAGCTTCGGCCACGCGTGAGGATGCGAAGTCACAAGAGGTTGGCTGCAATTCCTGACTCTTAAACTGGTCCGCGGCCCAAATCCCTTAAATGGGTAGCATCCCGGATTGGTGAGTCAAGTAAATCCCGGAGGTGGGATGGTGTAGTCCCCAGGGCCGGAGGTCCCGACGACTTAACTTGAGTAAGAGTAAGAGTGAGTAAGTATGGATCCGTAAGTATGTATGAGTATGTATGCGTATGTATGAAGTAACTAGTAAAAGAGTAATCTCCACCCGATTAACCCGGGTGGACCAATGAAGCTAACAAGAATTGTATATTGTGTATGTATGTGTATGTGTAATTCGGAAGAGGTAAGTATGTATTGAATGGTTTATGTTGTACTTCTTGTATGTAATGAAGTGTATGTATGTGTGTATGTCTTGCGTAGTAGCAATATTATGTATAAGAGCATGTATGCATGTATGTTTGAATGAAATCAACCGCATGTATACGACCAAGTGGTCGGCGTACCCTCACTAGTACGCGGGGTATGCGGTTATCATGCTCGGCGAAAGCTGACCCCTTCAGGGGACATTTTTTTTAGTGTGCAGGTACCCGAAGCGAATATGGTCAAGGAAGAGACTGGAGGCACACCCCTGTACTTAGAAAGTAAGTAGTTGTGAGAAAATGGGTAGATGTAGACTCTTAGAGAGTATGTATGAACTTGGAAGAAGCATTGTAATTGCATTGGGAACCTAGTAAACTCGGTTATGTATTTTGTATTGTATGATTAATGAGGGAGTAAAGTATCGAATGGAACCTTGTAGTATTCGTTTGATGAACGGAGTATGTATCGTGGAAGTGTAGTACTTGGGGTTCCGGTCCATCAGACCGATGCTGTATGTAGAAGTAGTAGCCTTGTTAGTCACGTGGATGACTAACGGCATTGTATCACCCATTGTACGTAAGTAAGTATCCGCTGCGTGTATCTGACGTGTAAGGAGATTGGACAGTAAGCATGTATTAATGGTAGGGGTGTTACAGCAGCACCATCCTCAGGTGCTTCTCATGCTCCTTAGCACTCTTAGAATACACCAATACGTCATCAATGAACACAAAGAATCAAGAAAGGGTTTGAAGACTCTGTTCATCATATCCACGAAGAATAAAGGGGCATTGGTCAAACCAAAAGGCATGACCAAGAACTCATAGTGCCAATATCGGGTCCTGAAAGTAGACTTAGGCACATCCTCGGCCTTAATCTTCAGCTGATGGTAACCAGAACGCAAATCGATCTTAGAGAATACAGTCGCTCCTGCTAGCTGGTCGAAGAGATCATCAATGCAGGGAAAGGGATACCTATTCTTGATGCTAACCTTATTCAATTCCCTATAGTCAATGCACAATCTGAAGGAACCGTCCTTCTTCTTTACAAACAGAACTGGTGCTCCCCACGGAGACACACTAGGGCGAATGAAGCCCTTATCCAGAAGATCCTGCAGCTGAACCTTCAACTCCTTCAACTCTGCCAGACTCATGCGATAGGGGGCCTTTGAAATACTATGAGTCCCTGGCGCTAACTCAATCGAAAACTCTACCTCACGATCAAGTGGTAGCCCTGGAACGTCATCCTGGAATACCTCAGGGAAGTCGCACACCACAGGGATATCCTTCAGACGGGATCCCTCTCGAACCACACAAAACAAAGAAACCCCTGGCAGCATTTCCTTAGGAAACGGACTCTCTGCATAGCAGACACCAACACCGGCGCACAAGGGTCAGAATTCCCCATGAAAACAAAACGGGTCTCACCCGGCCTATCAAATACGACTCTCCGAGCCGCACAATCTGTGTGGGCATGGTGCACTACCAGCCAATCCATGCCCAAGATTACATAAGCAAGACATACGCATAGGGATCAAATTAGCAGGCAAAATCCTATCCATGGTCACTATAGGAGAAGACTTGCACACAGCATCAAGTACACAAGCAAGCACACCACTCAACGGACTAGAAATGCACAGATCAACATCACAAGGCACATTAGTCAACCCGAGACTAGCCACTAAATCAGCAGACACAAAGGAGTGGGTAGCTCCTGAATCAAAAAAATTGAAAACTGGCTGAGAAGAGATCTGAAGAATACCTGACTCAACTCATTCTGAGCCATGATCACGCTCGCCAGCCAATGCATACACCCGTGCCTAAGTCTGGGGCTTCTTCTGATCGGTCCTCAGCCCGGACAATGAACTGGTACCTCGGCCCTCTAAACCGCCACTGCTACTACCACCTCTAGCCTATAGACACTAGGCGATACGATGATCAAGCGAGCCGCACTTGAAGCAAGCTCAAGACTTCCTATAACACTCCCGTCCCGGATGGAGGCGGTAACACTCAGCACACTTCGCTCCTGCAGGCTACGCAGAAGACGAAGCTCCATAATATCCTCTGAACTTCTTTTTCTGAGAAGAATAAGACTGATCACGCCTCTCAGGCTCCTCCACATGACCCTTCCTCTTTTGGTCGTTGCCCTTATCGGGTCTCTGGTCCTTCTTCTCATACCGCTGCCTAGCCTACAGCTCTACCTCTACCACCAATGCAACATCAGCCACATCTCTAATCGTCTTGTGGTGAAAGGGTGCCACAACCGCTCTAATGTCGCCTCTCAGACCAGCCTCAAACTTCCTCACCTTCCGGTTGTCATCCGGCTCAGGCACAAACTTAGAAAGGGAGATGAACTTAAGCACATAATCATCAACACACATCTCCCTCGTCTGACAAAGCCTCTCATACTCAACTATCTTCTGGTCTCTGAGGACATCGGGATAGAACTACTGATAGAAGCAGCCCCTAAACTCGTCCCATGTCCACGGGTAGGGGTACTTTCCCTCAACCGACTTCCACCACTCCTTCGCCTCTGACAGGAACATAAAGGTGGTAAACCCAACCTTCTGGTCCTCCTCACATCCCATGACCCTCAAAAGGTCCTCAATCGTAGTAATCCAGTGGCTCGCCTCCTGTGGGTCGTCACTGGCATTGAAGGAAGACGGCTTCAGCTTCAGGAACTCTTAAAGCGCCTTCACATTCCTGCCCCCCCCCCCCCGAACTACTAGCTCCAGCCGCTGGCCTAGCAGAGGTCCCTACCACCTACAGCACCTAGGACACCATCTACTGCACTATATCGATGATGTCTCCTTGAGGAGTCCCGCCTTGAAGAGTCACTTCACGTCAGGGAGGCATATTGAGGAAACAAACACCAAAACTTATCAGAAACCATCAAACACCACACAACAGATATTCCAGACATTAAGATAGACCCCACAAACACTAGGGAAAGCCAAACCTGGCTCTGATACCACTAAATGTAACAACCCCAAAAATGGCCTAGGAGTTAGGGCCATTACACGTCGCGAGTCTATTACCTAACATCACAAGGCTCTAATGCAAAACGAATTCGAAACCAAATAATTGAACTTGCATAAATGCTTAGAAGAGTTTAAAATATCTAACTCAAATACAAAAAGCCAAATACAAAGATAAGGCCTGAAGGCTACATAAATCCAGAGTGTCAAATGCGCAAGTCAAACTTCATAACAAAACTAAACATAACTAAAGCTGAAATCAGATCCCAAAAGGAAGAGGAGGTCTCCGAGCACAATCTGCATAATGAATAAAGGGGTGAGCTCAACAGCCCAGTAAGCAGAAGACTTCCTCAAGGAAGCCCACTCAAAATAGAACCAGACGTTTACATAAAATAGAGGGAATCACATATGCCACTTGTAAATAGACAGAACAGAAACAAAACGGATCAAAAACCAGAGCAGTATATAACATCAAAATCTCATCAGACCTTCAGAATCGGAAACATGTGGTGGGACACTAGAAACCCACTAACACAATAGACAGACTCAAATAATATCCTATGGATCCGAAGATCCCACATCAGAAGCTGTAGAGACAGCTAACGGACCCGTTGGTCACTAATGTCCTAAGGGATACCCTAAGGAACTTATACAGAAGGAATTCCTATACAGCATGCTACGGGACAACCCGAACGACTATCCAAGGCTCAGAAGCTAAGTAAATAGGTCCCAAAACGATTTATCTAAAATATCATATCAAAAGTGCTTCAACAAGCAAAAATCATGTGTAAACATCTTATTCCCACTTAGGGGAATTGTTATACCCAAACTTTTGGACCCCTGGTTAGGGTCTATAAGGTTTTGGTGTTGTAAGAGGCACTTCAATCAAGTAATGAGGGATTTCGGCTCAATCGGCGCATTCCGGGACACGGGGAGCAGTTTCGTCATCGTTAGGGGCATTTTCGTAATTTTTAAGGCTCCCAAGACCTCCTATAGGCTTTATCTCTCCTCCAAAAGATGCTGAAATCGACTTGAAATGCTTTGAAATATTAGCCCATGATAGAGGATGACATTTTAAGCATAATGGCGTTGGAATTTTGATTTTTTGAATTTCCAATAATTTTCTAGTAATTTTCGATTGAATCTGACAAGAAATTGAATTTAAAAATATTCCAACATTCAAAAAATTTGATTCCACTTCAGAAGAATCATAATTGCCATCCTTGACACATGGCTAAAATTTCACAGCAAAATTCCTTTGGGAAGTCACTTAATTAAAATGCCAAAAAATCTTACTTTTACTAGATTTTCTTTATCTTTAAGAAAGTCTATATAAAGAGATAAATCTTTTGATCAAATCAAAATCTCATAAGCTCAAGAACCCTAGAAAGTCAGAAAGCATTGCCTCCCCTCTCTCCCTCACGTTTTTCAACACCCAGCCACCTGAATCATACCGAAATTCACCCGAAATCACCATCTAATCTCGTTTTCCAATTCCCAAAGCATCAACAATCTTCAAAACCCCACATAAACACCACCAAAACGTGAAGAACAGCAAGAACAACCAACAACCAGAAGCTTGGTTCAAAAACCTTTCGGGTCTGCCATCAACGGAGCATTCGACGAATCCCGGTGTGAAGGATCATTGTAATCCCGAAGGTAAAACAGGTAGAAATTCCACTTTCCTAACTCCCTACGACCTTATCAGTCTTGTCTCAAAATTTGGGTTCAAACCAACTCTTTTCGCCCTCTGTATTACTAATTGTTTTAGCTACTGCCTTGTTACTTGTTTGCTAAGTTTCGCATTAATTTTGACTTCAAATTGAATTCTTTCAATTACTAACATGCATATAATCTTTCAAGCTACGTACCCATAAAATTTGAGTTGAAAACACCGTCAGGAACCACCAGAAAACCCCTGTCCGTGGGTGGTCCGCGACCTCGGACCTATGGTCCGGGACCATAGACGGGTTGTCCGTGGCCACGGACACCCACAGACGGCGGCGGGATTTTAATTTTTCAAAAACTTAGGTTTTTCTAAATAATGCCCGGGCCCACGGACATCCTGTCTGTGGCCCCGGACTTTTCAAAATTTTGTTTTCTATTTAATTCGACTTTTATTTCCACATAGATTAACTAGGGTCCATGGGTACGGACATTAGGTCCGTAGCCACGGACGGAAACAAAATTTGACCTAATTCTGCCTCTAAAACCCTAGTTTATGTATTTTTAATTTCACTTTAATTTTCTATCAAAAAAATGCTAAAAAAACATAAAAAATAGAAGCTCACGCACTTAGGTTAAAACGACTTCGTAATAAGCCGTAAATAAACTAAGTAGAGGAAAAACGACTTGAGGGGTAATGAAAGTAATTGAACCCCAAATAAGTCGTATACCAAGCCCCCGAACCTGAACTCTCCTTTCCTAATTTGATCTAGGTAAAAATTAGGTGGCGACTCATAATAGGTTCTAGTGAGCTAGCTTATGTTTTAAAAATTTATGTTATATGACATAGTTATTAATCTTAGGTTATAAGTGGACCTAAAACCCGACTAGATCCTAATCAACTTATCAACATAGGGTTGGGCTTAAAAATCAAGGCTCTCAGACTGGCGACTCTACTAGGGACTACTTCTTAACTTTAACCTGTTTAATTTTAAGAAAGATGGCTTAACTCGAAAAATTGTTTATTTATGGCTTTATTACTTTGTTTATTTACTTTTGTGCACACTTTAATTTCTGCACCTTTGCATCATGTGAGAGCGAGGGTCCACGCAACCAATTTCACCCCGGGACCCGTTTGAGGGTCCCCTGTCAAGGACTCACACCTTTTAGGTGATGTGAATAAGCGGGGGAAAAGATCAGGAGGATGTCGTCTAACCACATCCCCTTAATACCTGGGCCTTAGCCCCAAGCGTTTTCCTAGCAGTGTCCTTACCTAGCCCATTGTTTGGTCAGTCAAAGACCCGATCGTAGACGCACACCTTCAAGTGATGTGAAAAAAAGTGGGGAAGCCCAAAGAGAATAGCGTGCAAGCCCTAATCCTTTGTGGTGACCTGGGCTCGCGCCCCAAGCATCTCTCCAGATTGATCCATACCCGTTGGCCCAATTCGTCTAGTGAGGACATGTTGAACTTGTGTGAAACCTTGTTTTCTTGTATGATCGGCCCACTATCCAGCCTAGAAATTGATAGGAACTTCTCCTACATCGACCTAGCCCAACCCGAATTGGCAGCTCTATTTGTTTGCGGCCCAAGGGCTCTATTTATTTGAATGAGTGAATTGCTTGTTTGGGCTTTGGCCCAAAACCTTAGATCTAGGTGATTTCTCTCTCGGCCCAATTTGAATTGTCCACTTAGTTCTAGGCCCACAAAAAAAAATCCACCCAAACTTGAAGTAGTCCACAAGACTAGAAAATAAATAGCCCTTCGTGGAAAACTTTTTCTGTCCAAGGCCTATTCTAGTTTAGATGAACTTTTCATTCGGGTTTTGGCCCAAAATCCTATGTTTAGGTGATATATCTTTAGGCCCAATTAGAACCACTTGTTTAGGTTTTGGCCCATTCAAATCCCAGATAGTTTGAGCAACCCATTCATTCTAGTTTATGGTCTCAAGGCCCAACAGGATCATCAAACAAATCCTACACTTCAAAGTTTCTCTCTTAGCCCGGTAGTCCATTCACAGTCCATATAGTTCCCTTCAACCCATTTCCTTTTGTTCACTATAGATGGACACCTTGGAAACAGGTAAACCCGAATCTCAAGTATGGCAGAGGGAGGGAACCCAATCAGCATAGAGACCCAGCTCGCAGCCATGCAACAAAAGTACGTTACCACCATCGAAGAGCTTAAAAGAAAAATCAATTCCCTTGAGGTTGGTCATCAAGAAAACATTCCGGGGAAGATTCCCGGCTCCGAGAATGAGTGCGACTACATTGAAGTTAACTCTGTTGGAGCCCATGGCTCGCAAGGACAGGAAGAGGAGGCAAGGCTAGACAACCGGCTGGCTACATAGCTTAAGAGAGTCTTGAAAAGGATCGAGCGCATGGAAAAAGCTAACAAACTGGCTGGCCTTGATTACCTTTCCATGGCATCATACCCCGAGGTTGATCTCGCTTTGAAGTTAAAACTGCCCGCACTCGCTCTATACAAAGGTTCCTCAGACCCGCAGGTTCACCTGGCGATGTTTGATAGAGAGAAGTCCATCCTCAGGCTGACTGACTTGCAGAAGGCCAAGGTTTTTGCCCGTTACCCCGACGAAATACCTCAGCGTTGGTACTTAACCCAAAGGATGAACACCAAAACCTATGAGGAGGTTAGTGAAGCTTTCTTGCACCACTTCGAATATGCTAAGAATCTCAAAGTATCCAGGTATGACCTTGCCAGTACTCAGCAGAATGACATTGAATCAATGTCTGACTTCATTAAGCGGTGCAGGATGAAGGCCGCCGCTATGCCCACAAAGATGGATGAGCAACAACATATTCGAATGATTGTGGACAACATGCAGAAGCAATACAACAATGAGTTAAGCTGCACGTACTTTCCCAATTTTGACATGCTGATGGGGCAGGTAAGAATCATGGAGGAAAAGATTTACAAAGGTAAGCTAAAGCTTGGGCAATCCAAAGCTCAGGGTGTAGGTGCCGTGAACTTTAAGTTTGGGCCAGCTAAAACAGTCCTGGTTTCACGACAAGTAAATAATGTGCACCAACTCAGTGTTTCAAAACAAAGCACCAAGGCCTCATCCCGACCCAGGCGATTCCCTGCACCAAGACAGTTTACCGACATTGGCCGACCCCATGGTCAAGCGCTGGAGAAGCTACAGGAGTTGAACCTACTACAACCTCTCACGCCCTCTCTCAGGGGTTACCAATTCCGGAGAGCATCTTGATCAATTTTGCCAGTTCCATCAGCTACCCGGGCACAGTTCTGATGATTCAAGGACACTGAAGCATAAGATTGAAGATCTCATCGAACAAGGGCTCCAGTTTGTCGAGTAGGCTAGCGTTTAGTAGCATTTTTCCTTCTTAATTTTTTCGTTTCAATTTTGTAAGGAGTTTATGATATTTCCATTTTAATAAGGTTTAGATGTTTGCATTTCAGTCTTTTGTCTCTTCTATTTGTAATCCCAAAAATAGAAAATGTTTGTTCATCTTGCATCTTAAACCAAATCGTCTTGCTCGTCGGCAAACTTCCTTCAAAAACTAATGTTCGTGAAATGGTCATTTTCTGGCAATTTAACAAAACAACTAGTTTTTTGTTTCCCAAAGGATGAACATGTCCAACCAAACACCACAACTCACCCCTAAGCATCCAAACAAACCACATAAACGGTTCAAAGTCTACATTTATCAAATTGTTGTCATAAACCCTGGATTAATATTGGGGGCAATCTGAGTTAAAAGACCAACCATGATTATTTCTTTTGTTTAATTGTACGAACAAGTCTCCGAGTGAAAAATTTCACCAGAATACCTTGAGCGGAACAACCATGAGTGAACGAGCGTGTCATTTTTACATGACTCCGGTGAGACCATATTCAAAGGTGAGGTAAACGGTATAACTCCGACCGAAGGAGATAATTTGTAAATCTACTCTTAGACCTGCGAAAAGTAACAAAGAGCGGATATAGAACTATCAGGAATGACGAAGCACCTAGGTACAGCACCACATAGCCAAAAGCTTGTGAACCCTGGCATTAAACCCTAGGCACCCCCGCTGAGCCTTTCATATATCCCTTTTTGATATTATGAATTCCACAAAATAACCCTACCAATGATGAATGTCCGACCCAATGACCAAAGGAAGCGAGGAGCCCGACTCTCAGATAACATTCTCATCAGTCCAAAGAAGCAATGCCGCTATCAGCATGACAAAGCGATCCGCAAATAGTCCAAGAGTGACATAGGATCCAAGGAGCTAACATCAAAACAACCCTCAAAACTCAAAACAGGGAGACACAAGAACCCCGAAGGCGAAGTCAAGAAAGGATAAAACAAAAAGGCAAACCCGAAATGCCTCGAAGAAATCCAATTGACAAAAACAAGAGAAATGGTGTAAAGGAAAACTTCAAAAGTCCAAGTCCAGATGCTCGAAAACAACGTCAACACAAAGCAGCTAAACGACTTCAAGACAAGGAAGATGAATCCGAGAGAAGACACAAGGTGCAGCTTTGGTCAACCCTTTAAGCTCCACATACCTCAAACATCCCTCCATGGTCCCGTTGTCTTTCATCACACCCCATGGCCACGTTATAAGCCTCAAAGACTTCGGACTTGGTAGTTGTGTATCCAATCACGTGAAAGTAACAGATCAAATGCGTAAATTCATCAAATATCAAATTCAATGGTCTAGAAGTTATGACCGTAAGTGAGAAATGAGTATAAACACCAAACACGTCGAGTGTAGGTTAGGAAGCACCAAATCAAAACATAAGCCTTGACCCTGAGAGGATGAGACTTGTTCGCACGTTTAATCAAAGAAAATACTGGGGGCAATCAATCGTTCCGATCGATTGCCATGAACTCTAGCTCAGATTGTCCTAAGGAAAAATACTGGGGGTAATTGCTGGTTCCAACAATTGCCATGACAACACCAATTGAAACCCAAAGCTTGAGCACCTCCATCCCACCACTGGCACACATAAGCCCTTACCTCCACGTCAAACACCACAGGCACACATAAGCCCTTACCTCCACATCAAACACATCAGGCCCACATAAACCCTTACCTCCACACCACCACTACACAGGCCCACATAAGCCCTTACCTTCACATCATACACCACATATATGCAGTGATCATCACTCAAAAGATCTCCACATTAAACACCTCAATATTTCCACGTTTGGCACCTTTTCCAGTAGTTTCCTGTCTTGAACAAGTATCTTTCATACATTTTGATTGCATACACCTTATCACCATTGCCATGTCTGGCACTCAGTAATCAGTTTTCATCATTTGCATAAGACCATCACCTCTACAGTCTTGTACCTTCCAGTATCAGAGTAGAAGAACTCACCCGAGTAGAAGAACTCATCAGAGTAGAAGAACTCACCCGAGTAGAAGAACTCACCCGAGTAGAAGAACTCACTAGAGTAGAAGAACTCATCCGAGTAGAAGAACTCACCAGAGTAGAAGAACTCACCCGAGTAGAAGAACTCACCCGAGTAGAAGAACTCATCCGAGTAGACGAACTCACCTGAATGGAAGAACTCGACCCCACACCAATTTTCAATCACTTGTAGGTAGTCAACACCTTAGAATAGCTTGACATCATTTCATTCCTTATAGGTAGTCAATGCCTTAGAATAGCTTGACGTCATTTCATTTCTTATAGGTAGTCAACGCCTCAGAATAGCTTGACATCGTCTCATTCATTTTAGGTTGTGTTATACCCAAATTTAGACCCCCCCTGGTTAGGGTCTACGAGGTTTTAGTGTTGTGAGGGGCATTTTGATCAAGTAATGAGATATTCCGGCTCGATCGACACATTCCAGAGCATGGGGAGTAGTTTCGTCGTTGTTAGGGGCATTTTCGTAATTTTTAAGGCTCCTAAGACCTCCTATAGGCTTTCTCTCTCCTCCAAAAAATGCCCAAATCAGCTTGAAATGCTTTGAAATTTTAACCTATGATAGAGGATTACATTTTAAGCATAATGGTGTTAGAATTTTGATTTTTCAAATTTCCAATAATTTTCCAGCAATTTCTTACTGAATCTGGCGAGAAATTCAATTTAAAAATGTTCCAACATTTAAAAAATCCGATTCCACTTTAGAAAAATCATAATTGTCATCCTTGACAAGTGGTTAAAATTTCACAGCAAAATTCCTTTGGGAAGTCATTTAATTAAAATGCAAAAAAATCATACTTTTACTAGATTTTCTTTATCTTTAAGAATGTCTATATAAAGGGATAGGTTTTTTGGTAAAGGGAGAATCTCATAAGCTCTTAGAACCCTAGGCAGTCAAAACTCTCATCCATAGCCAGTCTCCCACGTTTTTCCACCTTTAAGCACCAAAACAACACCGAAATCAACACCGAAACACGTTTTCCAACTCCCAACACATCAAAAATCATCAAACATCAACCAAACCACCTCCAAAACGTGAAGAACACCTTCAACAATCAACAACCAGAAGCTCGGGTCGAACCCAGTCCGGAACCGGCACCATCGGAGCCTCCGAAGAATCCTGACGTGAAGGATCCTCTTGAATTCGAAGGTAAAACAGGTTGCAATTCTACTTTTCTAACTCTCCACAACCTTATTAACTCTCAGTCAAATTTTGGGTTCAAACTAGCCTTTTTACGCTTCTGTATTGCTAATTGCTTTTGCTTCTGCCTTGTTACTTGTTTGTCAAGTTTCGTGCGTAATCAGAATTCAAACTGCAATCTATTAATCACTAACGTATTGTATATCTTTCAGGCTACACGTGCATAATTTTTTATCCGAAAACACCGTCGGGAACCACCAGGAAACCCCTGTCCGTGGGTGGTCCGGGACCTCGGACCTATGGTCCGGGACCACGGACTGGTTGTCCGTGGCCACGGACACCCACCGACGGCGGCATATTTTTAAAAATTTTAAAATTTAGGTTTTTCTAAATAATGTCTGGGCCCACGGACAGCTTGTCCGTGGCCCCGGACTTTTGAAAATTTAGGTTTTTCTTAAATTCGACTTTTCTGTATAATTAGGTTAACTGGGGTGTGTGGTCTCGAACATGGGGTCCGTGGCTACGGACGTAAACAAAATTTGACCTAATTCTGCCTCCGAAACCCTAGTTTAGGTATTTTCAGATTTCACTTTAATTTTCTGTCAAAAATTGTTAAAAATACAAAAAATCATAAGCGCGCACTTAGGTTAAAACGACTCGTAATAAGCCGTAATTAAACTAAGTAGTGGAAAAATGACTTCGAGTGGTAATGAAAGTAATTGAACCCTAAAAAAGTCGAATATCAAGTCCCTGAACCCGAACTCTCCTTTCCTAATTTACCCTAGGTCAAAATTAGGTCGCGACTCTAAATATGTTCTAGTGAGCTAACTTAGGGTTTAATAATTAATGTTATATGACATAGTTGTTAATCTTAAGTTATAAGTGGACCTAAAACCCGACTAGATCCTAATCAATCTAATCAACATAGGATAGGGTTTAAAATCGAGGCTCACAGACTGGCGACTCTGCTGGGGATCACTTCTTAATTGTAACTTGTTTTATTTTAAGAAAGAGGGTTTAACTCGAAATTGTTTATTCATGGCTTTATTACTTTGTTTGTTTACTTTTGTGCGCACTTAAATTTATGTACCTTTGCATCATATGAGAGCGAGGGTCCACATAAACCAATTTCACCCCGGGACCCATTTGAGGGTCCCCTGTCAGGGACTCACACCTTTTAGGTGATGTGAATAAGTGAGGGAAAAGAGGAGGGTGTCGTCTAACCATACCCCCTTAATACCTGGGCTTTAGCCCCAAGTATTTTCCTGGCAGTACCCTAACCTAGCCCATTGTTTGGTCAGTCAAAGACCCGACCGTAGCCGCACACCTTCAGGTGATGTGAAAAAAGTGGGGAAGCCCAAAGAGAATAGCGTGCAAGCCCTATTCCTTTGTGATAACCTGGGCCCGCGCCCCAAACACCTCTCCGGATCGATCCATACCCGGTTTGATTTAAGCGTCTAGTGAGGACATGTTGAATTTGTGTGGGCCTTGTTTGCTTGTGATCGGCCCACTACCCAGCCTAGAATTGATAGAAGCTCTTCCTACATCAACACAGCCCAACCCGAATTCGCGGCTTTATTGTTTGCGACCCAAGAGCCTTGTTTGGTTTAATATGTGGGTCATTTGGGTTTCAACCCGAAAGTTTAGACTTAAGTAATTTCTCTTCTAGCCCAGTTTGAATTGTCCATTTAGTTCTAGGCCCATGGAAAAGAAATTCACTCAAATTTGAAATAATTCACAAGAATCAATAAAAATCAGTCAAGCCTTTTCACTGAAAATTCTTTCAGCCCAAGGCCCATTTTAGCCTAAGAAAAAAAAACTTTTCACTCGGGCCTTGGCCCAGAATCCTAGGGCTAGGTGTTAACTTTTAGGCCCAATCAAAACCATTCGTTTAGTTCTGGCTCAAGTTCCAATTCGCACCCGGATCAAGATTTGGAAAGCATCCTAGCCCAAACGCAGTGTCTTCAAAGTATTTCAGTCTAGGAGTCATATTCGCAATTTAGTACGTCCGGGCCTGAGCGTCCATCTCCGCCCAAAGTTTGGACCAAAGACTTCGTGGGTGGATGAACGAGACAATGATCAATGTAGAGGGAAAAGAGACAATGAAGCCTGAATTGAGTAGGAAGAAGCTCATAGGGCCTTTTCCCGTATGCTTTAAGGCTTTTTGCAAGTTGTATCTTTTTCCAATCTTTAAAATCCTTCTTTGCATTTCATATTCCATTTATTTTTGCCTATTTTAAGCTTATTTCAAACAAAAAAAAACAAAAAATAAAGAAAGAGGCATCTATGGTCCCAGACGTGCCATCCGTGGCCCCGGACGTTGACTCAGATGCGTCCTTTTGACCGCCAAACGGTGCCGTTTTGATTAGTGGTCTTCCCAACCCGATTCAAATCGGGATTTTGCCCAAATTTGAACATTTTCGTTCTAGCAACCTTCATTCTCAAACCTTCAACTTCTCTCTTTCATATCTCACTCGTTTCTTGACAAAATCACTCCATTCCACCGCCATTTTGCTCAAAAAACATTCTTCTTTCAATTCTAAGCATTTCCATACCAAGATCTCCTCATTTCGAGCACTTACAGAGGCAGAAACTTGTGTCCGAAGCCAAGTCAAGGGCGGACTTTCGAACACCAGATTCGTGCAGCTCTCAACTCCCAATCCAAAATATTCTTTTACCATTGTATTTGGGTAAGTTTTCTCTACATTTTGACTACTCATTTGTCCATTTTGGTGAAGAAATAAGAAAAACGAAATTTGGAGCTAGGAAGAAGATGACAATGGTGATTTTTGGGTCAAATTTTTGAAGTTTGATTTTTTATGTTTTAAATGGCCAACTAGCTTTAAAAAGACATTATAAAGTGTGAAAAGTTGATTTGGAAGCTAAAACTTCTTGTAATTGCCAACAATCGCCCGTTTTGGTTTAGTGCGTTTTAAGTGCGAAATAGGGTTCCTTGCGTTTCTAGCTCGTGGAATGTTTAAAATTTGAATGAACGATAGATCCCAGGACTGATTATATGGTGTGGAGTGCATTTGAAAGCACGAGATTCATGAAAATTTAGGGGAAACTCTGTCAAAATTCCTGCAGAATTATATGTCTTTTATCTGGTTGAATCCTTAGGCATATCATGGAGGGTCGTAGGAGTTCCCGTAGGGTAGCTGAGGCTGGGGCATCAGGCTCTCAGCCACGTCGCAGGCGCCGCAGAGAGACATCCGCTACCTATGACCATACCTGTTTCAGAGGAGCTCAGTAGGAGCGCTGGTTTTATGAGAATCAGGATATTTCCATCCAGCAGGAGCGTCTCTTCAGCGATGAGGTGATCGCCACTTTTGATCTCGATCACCTGCTTCAGCACCTTCACTTGGTGGGGTTGCTTACTTGCCTGAAGAGCTATGTTAGAGAGTTAGTCATAGAGTTCTATGCTAACTTGGACCAGGACGATACTGGGGCTGTGGTATCCTATATACGTGGTCAGCCCATTACTGTGGGCCTAGATGATTTTGTCCATTTTACTGCTTGCATCCTAGTGACCCTGAGCACAGGGGACTAGAGGCGATTGCAGCCTTGGAGAGCGAGGCACGCCAGTTCTATCTGCATCACTCTACTCTGTCAGAGCATGTTCGTTCTTCCACGAGGGATCAGCCAAGGAAGCAGGTGATCCTCCCCTCCGCTTTACCTACTGCTCTTGATGGGGTATTATTGGAGGTCTTGTCCCATAACGTGCTACCGAAAGCGCGTAATGATGTCTCCGCTCGTTACTGATTCCTTATGAGGTACATTCAGCACCCACCTGACTCAGAGGAGGGCTTGATCCCGTTGTCGGTTTTGATGAGAGACCACCTGATGGTAGTAGCCCGGGCCGGTCGCCATGCCTTAGTTTACCCGAGTTTCATTCAGTGGCTATGTGAGTGTGCACGGGTCCCGATGGGGAATGACGATTGGAGCCTCTATATCCTACCTACACCATGGAGATGCTGAGGTCCCTTGGCTACTCAGCCGATCAGGGTTGGGCCTTCCCACAGCAGGCCAGAGTCTTTTCTCAGAGACCAGTCCGGCCCAGGCAGAGACAGCAGGCACCGGAGCCCGAGGACGTCCCACACCACGAGGATCCGTCAAGAGGATACACCTACTAGGGTGAGGGGTCGAGCTACATAAGCACTGAGTACCCTACACCACTCTCCTCCTACTACGCCCTACCTGCTCCACCACCGCAACCGACTACGCTGGAGAACTTGCAGAGGGATATCAGATCTCTTCACATTACTCAGGGTCGCGTGGAGCGTAGGCAGATACGCATGGAGGGGCGTATGGACGATTTTATGACTCATATGTATTCGGTCTTCCCACGTCCTTCCTATAGAGCAGTAGTCTTAGGGTTTTATATTTTCTCTATGTACTCCATGTTCTTTTGTTCATTTACGTCGTCAGACATGTGTTCTCTTTAGATGTTTTCAGGCTTTGACATTTGTTGTATGTTTCGTTCAGTGTTATTTGAGAAACCTCTTGCAAATAGGAAATCATTGTCTGCTATTACAAGTTAGGTATGCATCTTTGCTGTCAAAACAAGGTCAAGGATAAGTCATTTCATCATTCCATCCACCCTCGTCATAACTCTCATATGTGTCTTACCACTTCACCTTTCCACCACTTCACCAAAGCTTAAACCAAAAATTTCTGTCACAAAAGGAAAAATGAATCATTCAACAATCATCTCCTCATACAAACACCACCTTCATCATATACATCCCATGCGTCTCACCACTCACCACCATCATTCGAGAGGCTTGTCAATAAACCCCGTGACAATACTGGGGGCAATCTGAGTTAAGGGACGATAATGTTTGTTTATTTTGTTTAAATGTGCAAATAAGTCTCTGAGTGTACACTTCGCGAGAGTGCCTTGAGCGGCAAAACCAAGAGCGAAAGAGCGTGTCACTTTTACACGACTCCAGAGAGATCACATTCAAAGGTGAGGTAAACAGCTTGACTCCGACCGAAGGAGATAATTTGTAAATTTACGCTTAAACCTATGAAAAGTAACAAATAACGGATACACAACTATTAGGGATGACGAAGCACCTAGGTACAGCACCACACAACCAAAAAGCTTGCGAACCCTGACATTAACCCTAGGCACCCCCGCTGAGCTTTTCATATACGTTCTCTTTTTCAACGCTACAAACTCCACAAACAAGCCAGCCAATGATGAATAACCGACCCGATGACCAAAAGAAGCAAGGAGCCCGACTTCCGAACAACAACTTCACAAGTCCAAAGAAGCAAAACTGCTACCAACATGATGAAACGATCCGTAAATAGTCCCAAAGTGACACAGGATCCCAATGAGCTAACATAAAAAACGGCTCTCAAAGTTCAAAACCGGGAAACACAAGAACCCTGAAGGAAAAGAGATTCAAAGAAAGGCAAACCTGAAAAGCCTCGAAGAAATCCAAAATCAGGAAAAAGAGAGAAGGTGCAAGGAACAACTCAAAGTTCCAAGCTCATAAGCGAAGTCATCACGAAGTAGCCAAACGACTTCAAGACGAAGAAAGTAAGTCCAGGAGAAGGTGCAAGTTGCAGCTTTGGTCACCCTTATAGCCCCACATATCCTAAACATTCCTTCAATCGTCCCATTGTCTTTCATCACACCTCATAGCCGCGTTATAAGCTTAAAAGACTTCTCACTTAATAGTTGTGTATCCAATCGGGTGAAAGTAACAGGTTGAACGCGTAAATCTAACAAATGTCAAATTCAATGGTTGAGATGTCTTGACCAAAAGGAGGGCACGAGTGCAAACATAAAACACTTTGAGTGTAGGATAGAAAGCACCACATCAAAATAAACCCTGACCTTGTGAGGATGAGATTTGTTTTTGCGCAATTAATAAAAAAAATACTAGTGGCAGTCGATCGTTCCGATCGATTGCCATAAAGTCCTGAAAACCTAGATCGCCTCAAGGAAAAATACTGGGGGCAATTGTTGGTCCCCCAACAATTGCAGCAACGACACCGATGGAGGCCCAAAGACCCGAAACCCAAAGGTTTTGAAACCCTCTCATATCACACATGCCCATCCTAAGCCCTACCTCCACTTCAAATTTTCACAGGCCCATCCTAAACCCTACCTCCACTTCAAATTTTCACAGGCCCGTCCTAAGCCCTTCCTCCACATTCAAACATCCTCAGGCCCGTCCTAAGCCCTTCCTCCACATTCAAACGTCTACAGGCCCGTCCTAAGCCCTTCCTCCACATTTAAACACCCACAGGCCCATCATAAGCCCTACCATCTCTAGGTTCGCCATAAGCCCTAATCCTTCTACATTCATTATTCATCCAACACATTTTCGCTTAGATCCATCCTTCGGCTCGTCATAAGACCTAGTACCATCCTTTAGGCTCGTCATAAGACCTAGAACCATCTTTAGGCTCGTCATTAGACCTAGATCCCATCTTTAGGCTCGTCATAAGACCTAGACCCCAACCTGTAGTGAAATACCCCAAACTTATTAAACATGGATTAAATATTTAATCACATTAATTAAGGCCTGAACATGCCTTATAAGTCAACTGAGAACAACAGTGGTCAACATAAAACAAGATGTTGCACCCTTTGACTGTTAAGGGTAAATAAATACCCAAACGAACTTCTTAGGACCTAAAAATTTGTCCTAAGTCTATTAACATAATATTAAATATATTATAATTGTTGGACAACACTCCAACACAAAGAACAAGCACTTTCATGCTTCAAGGTCAAATAGAGCAAAAAGGTGCTTTAAGAAACCTTAAAAATCTAATGACCTCTAAATGACCTAAAATTGGATACCATGATTAAATATCATGTAAGGGACACAACAAAACCGTTGTCAAAGAAAACCAAGCTCAGAAACACCTGGCGACACAAAATGTGCACTAAAACTCCTTAAAGCACGTTTTTGTGTAATTGCCTTCTAAATTGGTTTTAAATGAGCTAAAAGGTTATAAATACCTTTAAATATATAAAATATCATATTATATGATATTAGGAATTTAATTCCAGAAATTTACGAATTTTTACAAATTTAATATTAAAATATTAATAAAACCCTAAAGTGGGGCCCGTTTGGGTCAACATTGACTAAGTTGGTCAATGTTGACCATTGACCACGAAATGGACCACATAAAATCAGATAATTAAGTCTCTTAACAGACCAAGAGACAAGAGACAAGAGACATGTGACAATTAAATATATGCTCTTACTTTTACATAAAATAACAAAAGGACATACTTTACCTTATAAAACAAAAAGGTGGGTTCCACTTACCTTACCCCATGTGAGAGCCAGCCGATTTGGAGCCTCCATTTGCTCCTCTTTTCCCTTGTATTTCGTGGCTCCCAAGCAGTACAAGACAAGGCAAGATGAGTCACCTTTCACTTTTGCTAAAAGTCACATTATTATCTCATTTTTTATTCAAATTTGAATCAATCATGCCCTACCTTTGCCAATCAAGGACGGCTGCCCTTTCATTGTCTCCTCCTTGTCTCCACCGAAATTACTCATCAATTATCAATTGCAATCAAACTTGATGAGTCACCAATTCAATAATGACATAAAATATTCAAAAAAAGTGCTTTAAGGCAATAATAGGTCTTCCTCCTTCATTTCCTCTCTTCAGCCGAGATGGCTCACTCCTTGAGCTCTCTCTGGCTCCCCTCCACCGTAGGTAAGAGTTCCAAGCACCATTGATGAGGTTTCAAGCTCTAGGTAAGCTCTTAAGGCATAAAAATGCCCATTTTCTTCATCTTTCCTTCCTTTTTCGATTGATCTACACTCCAACCTTTTCTATACTATGTAGAGTGATTTGGAGGTTAGGAAGTGTTGGTTTCGTACATAACCAGATCTAAGGAGGAAAGTTCAAGTCTTGACCATTTAAGGTAAAAATGTGCTTTAAGCTCATAACTTTTGATTCCCTTCAAGTTCGGCTGTGAAACTTTGGTCATAGCCTCATCTTCTTCTCCTTTTCATGTGGAATCTGTTGGTTAGCCATTTGGAGCAAGGATGGCGAGATCCAAAGGAAATACCCTCTTTTAAGGCATTTTTCCAAGGTAAAACCTAATAACAAGGTAGCTTGTTGAGATCTAGCTGTTTCCTATGTCAATATGGTGGATCTAACACCTTGTGGTGTGTTTGATTCAGGTCGAAACCATCTTGAATTCTCCTTGCATTCTTAAGGTGATTTTTGCCTTAAATCTTACATTAAATTACTTCTTATGGTTAGATCTTTCTTGGAGACTAACTAGCCTTGGTTTCTGTTGAAAACATGTAAAACAAGCTGTGGAGAATTTCTCCTTAAGGTGGCGAACTCAAACAAGGCTTTACCTAAGCTAAATCAAGGTATAAATCACTTAAAACCTTAACTTGATACATTAACACAAGTTTAAGGGTGTGTATATTAATTGCCGTGAGTGAAGGAGAAAAACAAGGTCTTGTTTGACCTTAAAATGTTTAAGGAATGGTTTAATAAATTTTATAACTAATTAAATAAGCATAAGTGTCAAATTTAAGAAATTATGTGGAAGTTTGGTAATTAAACAAAGAATCTATGGTGAGGCCGAAAATTTATATGTATTTTGGGACATTTATGTGTAATTTATTTTGTGAGCAAATGTTGTAATAAGGCCATGTATTTTAGGCCATTTTATTTATGTATTTACAAGCTTTTAATTAAGTTTAAGTAGTATAAATGCATTACCGAAAATAAATGGGGTATTAGGTGTAATTAAATTAAATTTAGGGACTTTAGAAAAATAAAGCCGAAAATTAGAGTTAAAAAGGAGTTAAAATAAAGCTTATAAGATTTTATAAAGTTTTGGGGTTAAATGGTGAATTCTAGAAAGTTTGGGTACTAAACCGTAATTATAAGGAATTGGTGGTCAAGGAAATATTAAGGTGGTCAACCGTGACCATATGCTAGGTTTTGACCAAATTAGATAAGTTAAATAACTTATTTAAGGTGTTATAATAAGATAAGTATCTTAAGGTAATATTTTTATAACATATGTGGTAAATATGTTATTACCGAAAATAAAGGGTGTACAATGGTATTTTAAACACCCATGGGCTATTAGGAATTTTTAGGAATTTATTTGGTGGATTTTGGAATTTAAAATGAACTATATATGTATAATATATAGTTATAATGTCATTATGACACTTTGGAGAAAAATAGATGGTGGAATGGTAAATATTGAAAGTATATGGGTTAATAAGGATATTTATAACCCTTTGGTGGAATTTGGTGATTTTTAGAATTATTAAGAGAATTTAATAAGTTATGTGTATAAAATATAGTTTTAATGATATGGTGAACTATATGTTATAAATAGGGCCAAATGGCAACTATAGAATAGCACAAGGGCTGTTCGGAATTTACAAAAAATAACCATAGGTTATACTCTTTTATAAGTTAGAAATGTTATATTAAATGGTATATATAACATGGTAAAAAGAAAGGGGTGATTTTGTAAATAAAGGAAATTATGGTTTAAGGAAAAGTATAAGGTTTAGTATATGCCTATGAGGCAATATACAATAGTTTTCTATAAAAACTATAGGTTATAAGTTAAAGGAAATAAAAATATCATATCAAATGGTATTAGTATTTTGGTATAACAATACATGATGTTATGTGGTCAAAAAGGGAATTTAAATAAATTCAAGGGCTATACCGAATTAATAAGAGTTGGAAAATGAATTTTAGACTATGGTCTACAATGTCATAAATGTTATGACAATTATATGGTATTAAGGTGGTTTAATGGAATTAATATAAGGAAGGGTACTCACATAAAATAATGTGACAAACTATAAAAAAAATGGGATTTATAAGCTAAGGTATTTATTGAACAAACCTTAGGAGTTGTAATTATACAACATAAAATGTTACTTATGTTAGGATAATCATCTTAATATAAGTTGTACAATATGATACAACTAATGGGAATAATCATCTAATAAAAGATGATAAAAAGTAACATAAAATATAAGAGTTTATTAAACTCATGGAAGTTACCTACGTGGTAAATATATACATACACAAGAGTAATGTATATAAGGTGGATATATATTTTGGTTGGAAATCCTATGATTTAATGGTGGTGGTTATTTAAAAAAAATATAGTTACGAACTATAAGTTATGAGTTTTGGAAGTAAATATTATTTGCTAAAGATAAAGTGATTATACAACATATCAAATTATGAAGGATGGTGGGAAAATAAAACAATACGAAAGAGAATACAATAAAATAAATGATACAATAAGGAAAAGAATATAATATAATATAATCATGCATGCATACATGCAACTATGGGTTACGTACTTAAACTAGATGGTGGATAAGATTAAAAAGGAAATAGTGAATTAAACTTAACAGTTGAAATATTATGACGTACGCGTTATAAGTAACAAAACCGACTGTTTTAGAGAAACCCGTAACGAACAACTGTAGAAAACAGGGGTGAACTGTCGGGGTTACTTATTATTCGGAAATACCGGATGCAGTTAGTCATGGAGACTGACTTATAGTTTATTACCGTTTAGATTGCACTTCTGACAAGACGCTCGACGAGCTAGCGGGCTACACGGAGCATAGGATCTTGCTGATTCATACTCCACCGTAATACAATCAGGGTGAACGGTATGTAAAGGGGTTTGATCCGAGTTGTCCTAAGGTTGCTCCTTGGGCTCGGATTTGGTTGATATAACTTGTATGTTGTTATATGTCTCGGATTGTCTCTGAGGGCTTCCTCAGTTCAGACTTCTGTGTGATCTGTGATAAGATTGTTTGTCTGAACGTGACAATTAATATGCATGAATTGTATATTTATAGCTGCTCATTATTTACTGTTGTTGAGTTAACAGTATTGGTTCGTATATATGAACCTATATATAAAACGAACTAGCGGCTATGGTGCTATCTTATATGAAACATAAGGAACGTCAGAAAAACGTTGTAGCACTAAGATAATAAGATATACATATTATCTGAGACTTTTATACGGATCATTGGCCTTTCTATACGCCGCTCTCGTATCTAACACTGGATCCCGAGTTTACAGACTCCGGATTGGACTAATGACCTTAGTCTGCTGTGTTAGAAAATTTGGTAATGCGATGCGATGGTATAATTAATTAATGGAATGGAAGTAAAGCCAAGAGGATGTGGCTCTTGGTGCGCGCTGTGATCACAAAAACGATACCAGGATGTCCGCGTACGGGTCCGTAAGTATCAAGAAAATTTCCCGTGAGCTAGAATGGCTCGTTGGTCGGAGACTCTACCGTTGGAGTGGCTACTGCCGTGGGTGACCCGCCATAATATATGGGTAACTAGAGACATGTCGTTTTAACGAGACATTGTCACTAGGTATAACTGAACAACTAAAACAATTGAGACTTATACAGTGGCGAACAATACTATGGACGAGACTTAATACTTGTTTATTATTCTCGTTGTTTCGCTTTGTTGTTCATTGGTTATACTTGTGGTTATTTTTATTGTGTGTTGATGGTTGGATGGAGCCTACAAGGCTAAGGTAAGTTAAATATGAAAACTGTACGCTACGGCAAATGTACATTGTACATTATATTGTTATTACTCGATACGTTCGATATATAAATGTTGTATGGAATATTAAATGAATGTTTGGACATTTGGATGGATGGTTGAAAGTTTATGGATATTTGGATGAATGGTTAAATTTATTATCCATGTTTATTATAGTATTGAATATATCTATAAAGTGGTAAAGCATGAAACCAATCTAATAATAAGATGGTTAAAATGACAAGTGACCATTAGGGTCCAGGCCCGGCATACTCAGCGTCTATCGCTGATACTACACCATTTCAGGTTGTTGATCATTGTCGGAGCTGAAGAGCAGGAACAGGATAATTGGAGATGTTGTATAGTGATGAAGATGGTGTATGGTCTTATGGTAAGGTTATGTATTTTTCAGGATTGGGTAGACGCTCACTGGTCGAAGTTTATGGATTATGGATTTAGTATGATGTATAGGAATTTCTCGTTATCACTGCGGTTAGCAGTTTATTTGTATTGGAAGTTGGATGTAGTTTGGCTGCGTTGCTCGCATGGGCGAGTAACGGCCGGTGACACCCGAGTGAGTTTTGTAATTGTTATTTATTTTTCCGTTGCGAGACGTTTTATTTATTGCTACGTGAGAGATTATATCGTGATTATGGAGAGGGGTGTTACATGTAGGCTCGTCATAAGACCTAGAACCATTCCTTTAGGCTCGTCATAAGACCTAGTACCATCCTTTAGGCTCGTCATAAGACCTAGTTCCATCCTTTAGGCTCGTCATAAGACCTAGTACCATCCTTTAGGCTCGTCATAAGACCTAGAACCATCTTTAGGCTCGTCATAAGACCTAGATCCCATCTTTAGGCTCGTCATAAGACCTAGATCCCATCATTAGGCTCGTCATAAGACCTAGATCCCATCTTTAGGCTCGTCATAAGACCTAGATCCCATTTTTAGGCTCGTCATAAGACCTAGACCCTAACCTTTAGGCTCGTCATAAGACCTAGTTGCATTCCCTTAGGCTCGTCATAAGACCCTTTCGCTTACCCACTTTCATCAAACATATTGCATTCATCTCATTCATATAGGCTCGTCATAAGACCTAGTTGCATTATCCAGGCGCGTCACAAGACCTGGCGACAGAAAAGTTTGCGAGGTGATGGCAATAAATCCTCCCGTGTTATGTCAGCTTACGTTGGGATCAACGAATGGTGGGCAAAGGCAATAAGTCCCTAGGGTTTTTACCAGGAGTTATCCCTGCACACCGGCTTGGGGGGCGATGGCAATAAGTCCACATTGGGTTCAGCCAGGAGCATTGGCACGGGTTTCGGTCCCCAGAAGCATCCGAGCATCATCAACATCATCGGCATCATTAGCATCATCGTCAGCATCAGCATCATTAGCGTCGTTAGCATTTCAGCATTCCTACATTCGCATACCACCTGGTTTTCACATCCTAGGTAGTCAACGCCTTAGAATCGCTTGACATTGCTTTATTTCATTTATTATAGGTAGTCAACGCCTTAGAATCGCTTGACATTATTTCATTTTGTCACCTAGGTAGTCAACGCCTTAGAATAGCTTGACACATTTTCACTTACAGGTAGTCAGCGCCTTAGAATAGCTTGACAATGTTTAATTCCTTAGGTAGTCAGCACCTCCGAATAGCTGGACGTAGTTAATGCGGTTTCGGACAACATGGAGGATTCTGTGGAATCCAAAATTTTGGGGCATCACTCAAGCATCAACCAGAATTTTCACATCTATTACAAAGTCCAGTTGACGGGGGGCAATCTGTTATACCCAAAATTTTGACCCCCCTGGTTAGGGTCTACGAGGTTTTGGTGTTGTGAGGGGCATTTCGATCAATTAATGAGAGATTCCGGCTCGATCGACACATTCCAGAGCATGGGGAGCAGTTTCGTCATTGTCAGGGGCATTTTCGTAATTTTTAAGGCTCCTAAGACCTCCTATAGGCTTTCTCTCTCCTCCAAAAGATGCCCAAATCAGATTGAAATGCTTTGAAATTTTAACCCATGATAGAGGATGACATTGTAAGCATAATGGCGTTGGAATTTTGATTTTTTGAATTTGCAATAATTTTCCAGCAATTTCTGACTGAATCTGACGAGAAATTCAATTTAAAAATGTTCCAACATTTAAAAAATCCGATTCCACTTCAGAAAAATCATAATTGCCATCCTTGACACGTGGTGAAAATTTCACAGCAAAATTCCTTTGGGAAGTCATTTAATTAAAATGCCAAAAAATCTTACTTTTACTAGATTTTCTTTATCTTTAAGAAAGTCTATTGCTAACAGGAAAATTGTAGGATAAACTATATACATAAAAAGAATGAAATAATAAACTAAACCTACAACTCTACTACGGGTAGCAAAATAAAACCCGGTCGGAGTATAGTGTAAATATATTACGACCGAGAGTATCGAACCCAAGGGACTTATAGAAAACTAGTCCTAATCCGGGCAAAAGCCTATTCTATAATAACAAGGGGGAAAAGTAAAGGTTGATTCTAAACTAAGAAAACTAAATAAGCTAACTTTGATTTGGGAAAATGTCAATGTAAGAGTATCATATGACCAATGATCAAGGGTGGCAAGTCTCAAAGAGGATTTGGTCTCGCAAAATGCATATGTCGGGTGTAATGTCGGACCTCCGCTACCCGGCATATTCATGGCCTTGAATGTGCCGGGCAACTTCCATCCGGCAACACATCCGGCATCGTACATTTCGTAAATAACATTTCCAGATTCGGCTCCGACAAAAGGAACTCAATATTCATACTTGCATCGTGCATAGCTAATGCCGCGAATACAACAGAATAATGGGAAATAAGAGATTAACCCTAAACCTTAGGTCTTGCTCCCGCTGAGGCGCAGAAGACAATGTTAAAGATTACCAAATTCCTAATCTATCCTATTCTTGTCTTGTGAACATTAAATAGGACTTAGAGATAAGAGAATAAATAGCTACTTCATTCTACTTGTAAGAAGATTAGAACTCGGGTTAAGAAACTTGAAAATTCCATAAATGATCATAAGAGTTTTACAAGGAAATCTTCCCTAACCAAAAATCTAACAAGGATTCTGCATCACCATCCACACAACTATAAGAAGAGAATACAAAGGGAGAGAAGGAAATGTTCATAGCCTTAACCCGACAAGGTCTTCTTTTTATCTTGCGTGGATGGATCTGCAGACGTTCCTTGGACACCAACAAATGGAATATGGCGGAAATGAAGTGTGAATGGCGTGGATTTGGTATGTTGAAGTGTGCCAAATGATGTAGACTCACGGCCTATTTATAGGGCTTCAAAATGTCGTTTGCCGGGCGTCGTGCCGGATCACCAGTAGCCGGCACACGTGGGAAACAGTGTATATGCTGGGTAGAAGATAACCGGCATCACACCCGGCACTAGATAAATCTCCAATGGTCAATAACTGCCATCGTCTGGTCAACTGTGGTGACTCTTCACTTATGCCGGATGGGATCTACCCGGCATTGTATCCGGAAAAGCTCCTTTTCCGATCTATACTCATGCCGTGTAGGATTAATCCGGCATTGAGTCCGGCATCACTTGAACCTTTGCCTTGAAAAATCATTCCTTGCACAGAAAACTCATAAAAACATAAGTCTGTACAAATAATATACTTTAACATATAATAAGCATAAATAACACATATATAACTCTATTTAGATAAATATAACACTAAATCTAATGCATAAAATATGATAAGTCTGCGGCTTATCATCTATATAAAGGGATATGTTTTTTGATAAAGGGAGAATCTCATAAGCTCTTAGAACCCTAGGCAGTCAAAACTCTCCTCCATAGCCAGTCTCCCACGTTTTTGCACCTTCAAGCACCAAAACAACACCGAAATCTCACCGAAATCAACCCCGAAACGCGTTTTCCAACTCCCAACACATCAAAAATCATCAAACATCAACCAAACCACCTCCAAAACGTGAAGAACACCTTCAACAATCAACAAGTAGAAGCTCGGGTCGAACCCAGCCCGGAACCGGCACCATCGGAGCCTCCGAAGAATCCCGACGTGAAGGATCCTCTTGAATTTGAAGGTAAAACAGGTTGCAATTCTACTTTTCTAACTCTCCACGGCCTTATTAACTCTCTGTCAAATTTTGGGTTCAAACTAACCTTTTTACGCTTCTGTATTGCTAATTGCTTTTGCTTCTGCCTTGTTACTTGTTTGTCAAGTTTCGTGCGTAATCAGACTTCAAACTGTAAATTTTCAATTACTAACGTATTGTATATCTTTCAGGCTACACGTGCATAATTTTTTAGCCGAAAACACTGTCAGGAACCACCAGAAAACCCCTGTCCGTGGCCCCGGACTTTTCAAAATTTTGTTTTCTGTTTGATTCAACTTTTATTTCTACATAGATTAACTAGGGTCCGTGGGTACGGACATTAGGTCCGTAGCCACGGATGGAAACAATATTTAACGTAATTCTGCCTTCGAAACCCTAGTTTAGGTATTTTTAATTTCACTTTAATTTTCTGTCAAAAAATGCTAAAAAACATAAAAAACAGAAGCTCGTGCACTTAGTTTAAAACGACTTCGTAATAAGCCGTAAATAAACTAAGTAGAGGAAAAATGACTTCGAGGGGTAGTGAAAGTAATTGAACCCTAAATAAGTCGTATATCAAGCCCCCGAACCTGAACTCTACTTTCCTAATTTGATCTAGGTAAAAATTAGGTGGCGACTCATAATAGGTTCCAGTGAGCTAGCTTAGGTTTTAATAATTTATGTTATATGACATAGTTATTAATCTTAGGTTATAAGTGGACCTAAAACCCGACTAGATCCTAATCAACTTAATCAACACAGGGTAGGGTTTAAAAATCAAGGCTCACAGGAATCATACCCCTCAAACAGAAGTCAAAACGGAGCTCAAACGAGCAAAATAGGCAAAACAGAAGGTGTGTCCGGACATGCGTCCGACCTTGCATGGAAGGACACGGTGCGAAGCAAAATATCAACTTGTCCGGACATGTGTCCGGACTTGCATGTCCAGACACATGTCGAATTCGAAATCGAAAGAAGTCTGGACTTGTGTCCGAACTTACAAAGCTCGGACACAAGTCGAAGCAAAAACAGAATGTCCTCGCATGCTATCCGGACGCATGTCCGGACGCTCAAAAATTCAGAAAACAAAGAAGCGCCAAACGACACGTCCGGACTTACAAGTCCGTACGCATGTCCGGACGTCGCAAAAATGCCAGTTTCCAGAATGTAACAGAAGCGTAGAAAACATCCCAAATTCACTAAGACTTCATCTAAATTTCAGAATCAAGAAAATGAGTCCCCTCGGGAGTTTAACACCTTCGAAACAGATATAAATCACACGTAAATTCACACCACGCAACGCAATTCAACACCCAAAACGTAATCGAAATCAGCAATCCCGAAGGTGAATGAACAACCTCGATTCCATCCCCCACTTACATCGAATCATAGAGTGATTCACTCCGATCTGAAGCAGAAGGAGTCCCGACGACACAACAATCCAGAACAACAACACAAACGCTGAATTCAACAACAATCAGCCCCCAAAAATCAGAAAGCGTTCTTCCCAAAACTGAGAGCAATACCAACGAAATCATAAACAGACCAACCTGATTTGCAGAGGAGAACAATCTGAACAGCAGCAGAGAAGGAAACGAGCCAAAACGCACCGCACTTGCACCAGAATTCAGCAACAACACACTCAAGGGAAGGAAGGAGAAGAGCGCTCAAGAAAACTGCCGATGGGGGGAAACGTCGTGATGAAGAACTGAACGAAAAAGAAAATAAACAAGAGGCTTCTATAATATTAAATTCCACTTACCAAAATATTAAAAAGGGAAATGTCCTCCTTGTCCCTCTCTTTTAACTTAATGCCCCCAGCGTCCCATACGCTAAATATCATTACAAAACATAAGAGAACAAAACCAATGTTAGGACATCTGACACGAAACCCGGATTATTACACTTTGCTCTTAGCTAGGCTATTCCTCGTGTTTAAAGAATAAATGTACAAAAATACCAACAAAACACAAGGCTGGAGGAAAGCTAGCTGAAGTGAAGAAATGAGCGTGTTTATCATTAATAAAGCACATTAAATAAACCCCTAAAATAAGCTTATTTGTTCACTCATCATCAACATCCCCAACCCAAAGAAAGGTGCGGAAGCACTTAGTAATGCTTTTGATATCATTTTTAGGGATGAGGATGCAGGAAGCGCAAAGCCTACAACGCCATAAAGGGTGCAGAGTTCTATATAGATAATTGTTTCCAATACAGGTATCAAAAATCTATATAGAAAATTGTTTTCCATTGCTAACTAGATTTTTGTACAGAAAAACTATGTGCAAAAATGAATAAAAGAATTAAAGAATCCTACAACTCTAATACGGGTAGCAAAATCCCGGTCGGAATATAGTGTAAGTAAATTACGATTGAAAGTATCGAACCCTAGGGACTTAGTAGAAAATTAGTCCTAATCCTCGGTAACTACCTATTCTAATAAAAGGGGGAAAAGGGTAAATAACAATTTAAATTAAATAAACTATCTATAATCCTAACTAAATGGTATTTACAATGAATTATCCTTGATTCGGGATAATAATCAATCGAATAACAAGTATGATCACCAAGTCAAATTAGCAAGTTTCGAATTAACCAACTTTTGAACAAGCCGGATGTGATGCCGGACATAAGATGCACGGCACATTCAAGAACTTTGAATGTGCCGGACACCAGACAGCCGGCATTGCATCCGGCAATGTCAAAATCTCAATATTGTTTTCCAGTTTTTAGGTCGAAACAAACACTCTCAATCCATTATCGAATCTAGCAAATCTAAAGCCAAAAATGAACAGGAAAGAGGAGAATGAAATAGCTTAATTACAAATCTTAATTTTCATCTCCTAATTTATAGAAGACAAAGGGAAAGATCACTTAGACTCCTCAACCCATTCTTTGAGAATTTTGAAGTAAAAATGAATAAGTAGAGAACTTAATCCTCTTGGCAATGGGACCAAAATCTAAGTTGGAAACTCATAACTATATTAAATGATCATAAATGTATTACAAGGAGAATCATTCCTAACCAAGGATGACAAGGAATTCTACTCCACCATCCACACAGATTAAAGGAAGAATACAAAGGAGATAAGGGAATTAGTCGTAACCTTAACCCGCCATGGATTTCCTTCTCTTCACGTGGAAAGTTGCATAGAACTTCCTTGGACACCAACACTTGGGGTGGATACGGAATTGGAGAAATGAGTGCAGTTTATGGAGTGTTGAAGTGTAACACCCCTACTCTATTCGGCTCCTAATCAACTTAACTAATTATGTAATCGCAGCGGTAAACTCAACAATTGTACTACTGGTGTTACCGTTCTTACTCGCCCATATGAGTAATAACGTGTTTACTGATACATTCTTAAATTCGAAACATTTTCTCGCAGTGACAACAAGAGATAGATCTAAACTCCCAAAACCAATATAAAATACATTCACAGTGAGCTTTCTACGTATCCAAAACCTATACATGTTTCTAGGTTCGTATTAAAATGCAACAGTGCATGTTTAAATAACTGTAATCAAACTACCCAGCGCGTCACTCTCTTTGCCGACACCAGAAGTTGCATACCTGCAAAAATGGTAGTTTGTGGTATGGAATCAGCCCCTGCTGAGTATGTTATTACCTGACTGTCATGCACCCTCGGACCATTCAGTTATTTGGTCGAGAGTATGCAATTCGTTTCCATACAAATAGTTCAATATTGAAACTGTAAAACAACAATATATATTGCAGTAATCTCAAATAACAAACAAGCCCCCGGCTTCACACATCGCATCGTAATAAACCACTGAAAGCGTTTACAGTGCTTATATGAGTACAGAGACTCCATTCCAAAAAAAATAATTCATAATTGAGTTCAGCGACTCACTCGACCAGACACCCAACCACAATCCACACATGAGTACGGTGACTCGACACAACTAGTTCACAACACACAATATGAGCACAATGGCTCGTTCAAACAAATCCACCAACATACCACACATAACCACAAAGCACAACCAATGAACAACAAGGCGAAGTAACGAGAATTATAAACGAGTATGAACTCTCGTCTTTGGCATGCAAGCCCAAATAATGTTCGCCTAATGTTCGACTTAATATAGTCGTTCGTAATTGTTCAATCATGTCTAATGACAACGTCTCGTTAGAACGACATGTCTCTAAGTTACACATCTCTTATGGCGGGTCACCCACGGCAATAGCCACTCCAGCGGTAGAGTCTCCGTCCTACGAACAATCTGTAGTTCGCTGGAAATTTATCCAGATACTTACGGCTACCACACGGTGTCCTAGTATCGTTAATGGATCACAGTTCACAGCAAGAGCCACATCCTTGATAAACTTATCTATACCATCGCATCGCTTTACTATTCTTTTTTTTTCTAACACAGCAGACCAAGGTCGTAGTCCAATCCTGAGTATGTCGACTCGGGATCCAGTGCTAGATACGAGAGCGGCGTTAAAGAGGCCAATGCTCCGTATATAAGTCTCAGATATTTTATATATCTTATTATCCTAATGCTACAACGTTTTACTTACGTTCCTTATATTACACATATAAGATAGCATCATTGCCGCTAGTTCGTTTTATAATATGTTCATATATACGAACGGTACTGTTATCGCACAACAGTAATAATAAAGCAGCATTAATACACAACTCAAGCATATTAATTCACACAAGCAGACATTCAATCTTATCACAGATTTTCACACAATGTCTGAACTGAGGAAATCCTCAGAGACAATCAAGCCACATAAATAACATACCGTTCACCCTGAAAGTATTACGGTGGAGTATGATTCAGCTAGATCCGATGCTCCTCGTGTCGTCTCTAACAATCTATCAATATGCATCACACCATGCATCAGCATCTCATACTAACAGTACACTACGGCACCCCGTACCGTTACTAATCCATCCCGGTTTATTCCCCGTTGTTAGCTATAAACGTCTGTCGGGCTTTCGGTTTAACTCAGGATTTGGAACAATGTTATATTACATGCGTAGTCTTGTCTCGTATATCAATATACTTATTGTTGAACTTTGTTATCGCATGTAACTTAATATACCCTTGTATATCATGTAGTTTGTTTCTACATTGTATGTATAATTCTTAATCATGCATTATACATTTCGCCTTAGTATTTATTTTCCTAAGGTTTGTTTTCCCACATTTAATGGAGTATAATTCATATGTAACAGTACTTTTGGATTATATAAATCCTCATTTCCATGTACACTCCTAACATTAGAACTTCCATATCTAATGTTTGTAATTCCTTTTCCCTTTACCGTATATCATTTTAATTATGATATTACATGGTTATTAAACCATATTATATTTTTCTACTCCATAACATATATTTATTTGTATATATGAATTATGGGACTTATTTGTTATATGGAAGTCTTTATAATATATATATTCATTCCTTTTAATGAATACCTCTTATATTATAAATGTTATACCTCTTATAACACTTAAAACCATATTATGAATTTCATTCAAAAATATTAATATTTCCGAACAGCACCTATGTTCCTTAATTATTTACAAAATCCACCACATAATTTATACCATGTTATATTATAGTTATGTAACATATATTTTGACAACTATATCATTAAGACAATTATAACTTATAGTTATATATTGTTAATAAATACCAAACAGCCCTTAAAACTCTCGGTATTAATTAATTCCCACCAAACTTCCATAATTTACAACTCAACCCCAAATTATATTTCCTTGTTACACTTATAGTATATACCTTATATTATAATCCTTATTCCCTAATATAATTATAACCCATGGTTATATTTTCTCAAAATAACCGAACAGACCCCATGGTCTACTTAAATTATTTTTCCACCACTTAACTTTCTATATTCACCAATTTCCCCTCTTTATAACATATAGTTTCCTAATTCCATTAAAACCATATATTATACATATGTCCTCATAAAACCTTGTATATAATTCCAAAAATCGCCAAACTATACCAAAAGGTTATAAACATTATTCCTAACCTTTTACTTTCTCTAAATCTCAATTTTACCACATATGTTACCCATTTGTAACAATATTATGAAATACCTTGTATTATACTTATTTAATTCATATTAACTCCAAATTTAACCAAATCAATTCCTAAAAATTCCTAATAACTTAAGGTTTGTACTAAACTCCTTTTAGTACCCCAAGTTTTCGGAAATCACAATACCACCCCAAGTCTTATAAATCTTTTACAATTTAATAAGTATCTTATTATAAGGTAGTATTTAATTTCTTAAATTTTCCAAACTTGGTCAAAGTCTCCTATATAGTCAACTTTTACTTCTAATACCAAATGGGAACCAATTTTTCGGTAATCACTAATAATAGCCTATACTTTTCTATTTTTACAATTTTGACCCAAAACTTTATAAAATGTCATAATTTTTATTAAATTCATTTAAAAAAACCTAAATTGCTCTAAATTAAGCCCACAGCGGCTTTCTAATTTCCTAGTAATTACGAATTGGCCCCAATTTTAATTATAAGCATAAATAAACTAAATAGGCTTATAAACTTAAATTAAAATGGCCTAATGACATGGCCTTATTACAACCTTGAACTTGCAAAATAAATTACACAATAAATGTCTCAAAATATAGCATATATTTTCGGCCTCACTTTGATTTAATTATTTTTCCACATAATGTCATAATTTGACCATTATGTTAATTAAATCTCTTAAATGACTAGCTTAATTTATCTTAGCCATTTTTTTTCCATTTTTAGGTCAATATGACCTATATTTGTAATTTCACTCTCGGCCATATATATATATATATATGCTTAAAAATTATAAAAATCATAAGTTTAAGGTGTTTATACCTTGATTAATCCTTGTACGAGCTCGGTCACTTGTAGGAAAATTCACCACTTGATTTAGACATGTTTAATACACAAAAACAAGATATGGTTACACTCCAAGCTTGAGCTTAACCATAAGGAATAATTAATGTAAGATTTAAGGCAAAAATCACCTTAAAAATGCAAGGAGTGTTCAAGATGGTTTCGACCTGAACCAAACACACCACAAGGTGTTAGATCCACCATATTGACATAGGAAATAGCTAGATCTAAACAAACTCTCTTGTTATTAGGTTTTACCTTGGAAAATGCCTTAAAAGAGAGTATTTCTCTTGGATCTTGGTCACCCTTGCTCCAAATGGCTAACCAACTGAATTAATATGTAAATATGAAGATTATGAGTGTATAAACTCATAAAAAAACAGAAGAAAGAAACCGCATGAAGAGTGGAGGTTCTTAAGGTATGTTTTTACCTTAAATTATAGATTTGAACAACCTTGGTCCCTCTACTGGTATCAACCGAGTTTAGCTCTTGTTCTAACCTTAGAACACTGAGAATAAGCCATAGGAATTGATGAGCCACGAAATCTAAGTGATGGTAGTGAAGAGATAAGAAAAAGGGCTAAAAATGACATTAAAACACTTACCTTAAGAGCTTAGGAGCTAGGTTTGCCTTCCAAGCTCAAGAACAAGCCTTGAGAGCTTCAAAGGAAGGGAGGAACTCGGCTGGGCAAGGTGGAATCGGACAAGGAAGAAAGGAGAAGGTGGGAAAGGTTTGAATTAATGAAAAAAGTAAAGTTACTATTGCAAATTGAACATTAGGTAGTAATTTGTCTCATAATCATTGCAAGCTGTCTCCTCTCTTATTGCCAGCCGATTTCCATGGTTCAAGTGGGTCAATTAATGGACCATTGACCATACTTGGTCAATATTGACTCATGCGGGCCCCACTTTAGGGTTTTATTAATATTTTAATATTAATTTGTAAAAATTCGTAAATTTCTGGAATTAAATTCCTAATATGATACAATATGATAAAATATCATATTTAAGGATAATTATAATTTTTAAGCCCATTAAAAATCAATTTAAAAGGCAATCTCACAAAAACGTGCTTTAAGGAGTTTTAGCGCACATTTTTGTGTCACAGGGTGTTCCTGAGCTTAGTTCTCCTTGAGAACGGTTTTGTTGTGTTCCTTACTTCATTATAATACTTAGGAATCCCCTTTGGATCCTATTTGAGGTCATACAACCTTTATGGTTGTAACACCCCAACCGCTAATCCTATGCTTTCCGTCTAATCGTCCTACTAATCCTACGAGTTCGCAGCGGAATTATTACATACTTACTACGGCGGGTGAAACAATGCCGCTAACCGCCCATACGGCTAGCTAGGCTACTAATACTTACAGTAACGGTCTGATGAACACAACGTACCGAGCTACTAATATAATGCATACCGAATACAAAATAACCTACTTACATTCATGGATCACCGAGTATTAAAGTATATACGATTACATCAGATCTAAGCTCCAAAAGAATGAGTTTACCAACTACTCATCTATACCAATTCCCCTCCTATCAAAGTCCCAAAAAGGTGTACCCCATGGTACACTGGCTATTCAAAACTGTAGCCATGTACTACTTAGTACACCCATCATAAATTCAGTGTTTACAATCCAAAAGAAAGACAAGGAAATTAAACTTCAACTCTCCTAGTCTTCATCCCTCGCGAGTACCTGCGTGTAGTAAAAATGGTGCCCCAAGGGGCTCAGCAAACGCTGCATATGGACTCCGCATATACCGCGTGCTAGCTAGGGCACGCCGACTATTTGACGTCCACTAAACATGCCATTTATTTATTTCATACATACATGCTTTTCATACAAATTACATGCTCATACAATTCATTACATAATTCAAGGCAACAATGTAGTAGCACACAACTTACTTACCTTCACAAGGTTATCCAATTTATGCATCCGGGTTAATCGGAATGCTTTACTCTTTTACTCATTACTTACTTTTTCTTACATACAATTACTTACTTTCATTTACTTTACTTACTCATTCTTACTTACTTACTTATACTCAAGTTAAGTTGTCGGGACCTCCGGCCCTGGGGACTACACCGTCCCACCTCCGGGATTTACTTGACTCACCAATCCGGGATGCTACCCACTTAAGGGATTTGGGCCACGGACCAGTTTAAGAGTCAGGAATTGGAGCCAACCTCTCGTGACTCCGCATCCTCACGCGTGGCCGAAACTATATCGGACTTCTACTCATTCCAATTTAATTACCAATTTAAGTTAGAATGGTTAGCTTGTTAGGAACGAGTTAGAAGTCCAAACACAATAAATAACGGTCACAGTACAATACAACATACATACACACATTCATTATCATCCATACATTTCATGAATTATACAAACTAAAATTTAAGAAAAATATTCACAACATACAACACTACATATTCACAAGTATGCATATTAACTCCGATTCGTGCATTTATCTTATTTGGTGATCAATTAGCACACAACACACAAATCAGAGTAACCAAGATAGCATACGGGGCATGAGGAATCCATACCGTTCACCGTCGTACGTGATTCCAAACGTCCTTCGGTGTCACAAATCAAATCCTATTATACACATACAATTAGATGATTAATCTAACTATCATTACTTAACTCATACTTACTATGTCCTTATACTTCTTACACTTACACATTACTTACTCATTTTTCATTACTTAAGTTTTACTTCTTACTTAAGGTTTGCATGCTTACATTCATGTACATATACATATATGTATGGGTATACATATATATATGTAATTATTATTTAAATTAAAATAATTTTTTTTTTGTAAGTGTAGGGCCGTCCGACCCACCGTCCGACCCAAGCCCTGGGTCGGACCATTCCAGTAAGATTCGTTCCTAGAAAATTACCCTGTCCAACCCAGCACTATTCCGTCCGACCCATACCCTCTGGGTCGGACCATCCCAGAAGGTTTTGGGTCTCGAGTCTAAGCTCCGTCCGACCCACGTCCGACTCACCGTCTGGGTCGGACAAAGTCAGAAACTTCGACCACTATATTTTTTGCCTGTCCGACCCACGTCCGATCCACGGCCCTGGGTCGGACCATTACAGAAGGTTTACGATTGTGTAATTAAGCCATGTCCGACCCACGTCCGACTCACGGCTCTGGGTCGGACCATTACAGAAAGTTTTTAAGCCATGTCCGACCCACGTCCGACTCACGGCTCTGGGTTGGACCATTCCAGAAAGACTGGTTTTCGTTTCTTAAGCCCCGTCCGACCCACGTCCGACTCACCGTCTGGGTCAGACGGTTCCAGAACTTTGTTACAGATTTTGTTTTTCCTTCCCAATTTCACCCATTGCTTCCCCAATCTTCCTACATGCATCCTAACATGTTTTTGTGCAATTTAAACACCCTAAATCATGCTAATTCATTTCCTAACTCATTACACAATTCTATACTCATTCACTCACCTAATTTTCTAAATTTCAACTCACACTCTCACTAGTTGTTTCCTAGTTGTGTTTTGCTACAGATTTTATTCTAACTCTCTCCATCTACAACTCCCTCTTCTAATGTCATTGCTAACACCTCTTATACACTACAACTTCATTAACTATCTCTCCCCATCTTCCCTCTATCTAACTATCTCAAAATCTGTTACAACTTACATCATTCACCTAGTTAAAATTCACTAAGTGTTCTAATTCTAGATAAATTTTGCCATAATCTCCCCTATATTTTTACACTCTCACCACATTGTTTTGCTCACATTATTATCAACATCTCACCTGTTTATACACAACAACAATATGCTAGCTCCCATACATAATACCAATACTAACACACTCATAAAAATTCCTGCACTCAAACACTAATTCCCAATCTGTTTTCAATAGTTTTACACATCTTTTAAAGCTTCAAAATGCTTATATTCTCTTACACATTATACTACCAATGAATTATCATTTTACAATACCAATTTTCATTCCTAAAAATCTGTTACATTATACATATACATACCAAGTTATACAAGAGTATCCTTACCTTGTTTCTCTTCTAGATTTTTCTTTCTCCTTCTTTCTTCCTTCCTTCTCTCTCTCTACCGGTTTCGGTATTCAACAAATCTAACATTATCACCCATATATACACACACATTCAATACAAAAACTACTCTTAATATTATTTAAGCTTTCAATGTAGGTTTCTAGGGTTTAGAATTTATATTACCTTGCAAGAGCTTAAGTGCTGTTTGGAATAGCTCAAGAATGATGTTTCCCACCTTTCAAAAGTGCCAAATCGGCTGGGCACAAGAGGAACCAAAACAAGGTTTAGCTAAATTTTCGTTTTGCCTTTGAGGCTAGAAAAAGATGGAGTTTTTGAGAATGTTTTTACCTTAAAAGAACAAGGAGAATGAGGGCCTTCTAATGGTGGTGTTGAAACTCCAAATGGGGTATACCCATAAAATCAAAAGTGCTTGTTTTTGAATTTTGGAATGATGGAAGTGTAGCTCTTGGTGAGAGGATTACAATGGTGGTGTTTTTATAATTTTTGGAAGAGTTTGGAGAGAGTTACAAAGGAGAGAAGATGGAGTTTGTGTTGGTTTTCTTCTTTCACCATGGAATTCGATGGAGAGGTAGGAGAAGAAGAAAAGAGAGTGAGGGAGATGGGTGTGTACGTGAGTGTTGTGAGGAGAGTGAGGAAATTGGAGAGAGAGTGGTAAAAGTGAGTGTGTAGGTTCACTTTATTATTTTGTTGTTTTGTGAGTAAAGGGGATTTAAGAGGGTGTGAGAGAGAGGGGTGTGGAATCGGACTCACACACAGCCCCTATGGGTTTTAAAAATTCTTTTTACAATATTGGACACATAAGTTTGTGTTATTTATTATTTCTACCCCACAACTTCCCGTTTTTGACAGTTTTTACTAATCTCTCGTTTTATTGATTTTATTGGTCCTCAAGCCTCACTAATATTTATTAATGATTATTTAGTTGACCAAAACTGTTACGAGTCTATTTGACCCGCTTAAAGACACGTTTTCCCGGTTACCTCGAAAAACGTGCTTTAAGGTTCGGTAATGTTTTTAAACCGTTTTAAAGGTCCGTTTTCTTCAGGATTTGTTTCCTTATGATTATTTACACTTAATTAAGCTTCTAAATTTCTTATTAGCCTAATTGATCACTATTTTTAATTACAGGGTATTTCAATGGTGTCTTAAAGCACATTTTTGGCTTTACCGATCTTAAGGCGTGTTTTGCCTTGTTGAGATCTTTTAGATTGTTCCCCGACAGTATTTAGATGTTTAATAATCATCTTAGATCATTAATAGATCATTTAATTATATTTTAAAGGTTAGGGGTATTTCAGTCTACCCACCTTAAAAAGGCTTCGTCCCGAAGTCCTTAATCCTCTACAGTTCACCTAAGGAATCAAGTTCCACTAAGTAACCAAACAGTCCATTGCTAGGGAGTAACTCCCACTAGGTTCAAACCTAGTCTATACATACAGCATATATCAAATAGCCAAACTCATGGTATAAGCTCATTCGTTTCATAGCACTAAACAAGGTGCACATCCAATTCATCCACAAAAGTACTCGGTGGTACTATATATATATTCTACCAGGTGCAAAACTCATAGTACACAGCACTAGACAAGGTGCAAAACTCATGGTACACAGCACTAGACAAGGTGCAAAACTCATGGTACACAGCACTAGACAAGGTGCAAAACTCATGGTACACAGCACTAGGCAAGGTGCAAAACTCATGGTACACAGCACTAGACAAGGTGCAAAACTCATAAAGTACTCAAAGGTGTTTGCAAGGAATACTCCACGCATCCCTATCTACATGTTAGTATCTCGCGAGGATACCCACACATCATTCCACATGTATGTGTGCACATATATTTAACGTTGACAGTTCACAGGGAAGCAGTCTTAGAGACCAGGACTTGACGATCCCCAACCCCAGCCAACGTCTACTACCCGCGGACACACCGGTTTAATAACGAAGGACACTGCGGTCCACGGCTCCTCGGACAGTATCACCTTATTTCCTTAGTCACCCACAGACACACCGGTCTCATGACATAGGCCTCTGCGGTCCACGGCTCTCTGGGTGATGTCACTCGCAGACACACCGGTCTAATGACGAAGGACTCCACGGTCCACGGCTCTTCGAGTGACGCCCTAAATTCCAATTTCTATTCATATCTGTGTCCACTTGTAGGAAGTTTCGAGAATCATTCAACCCCGACGTGGTCAGCGTCAGTGTTGAACTATCCCTCACCTCAATTTGTGTTCGGTTTCCCTTGATCGGACCAGGATCAAGTTCAACTTCCCACGTCAATTTCAATCAATCAATTGTTTATTCACTTCTAATCTTGTTTCCTCTTGATATTTGCCGTCTTATGTTCTAAGGATATACAAGTCAACCTGTGTAATTAACCTAATCACCGGCATACAGGATCATGTATCCTAACCATGTACCAAATTCACTCGACCTATAATCATTCATACAATTCCTAGAGGTTTTACCTCCATTAGGTTACACATCGGTCTCATGCCGACTCACTCATCGCATTCTAACAATCGGTTTCATACCGAGTCACAATTCATATAGTATGGAGCTTTCTACTCCTTCCATTGACATCTCCCATAGAAGCTACCAGATAGACCTACTTGAACTCTCAACCGGAGATAAAAAGTTAGGTGTTCATGTGTTTAATGTTCGCAACGTTTGCATAAATGATCGGAAATAGAATAAGAACACTCCATTTGTTCTCCCTTTCCTATTCGTCACGACAATGCGAACTAAAATATATATATATTCATACACATAATACATCACAATATTATTTCAAGTAATATACAGTCATGACACTTGTACTCTACGTACAGTAATAGTTTGCAGCATGTGTACCATGCGCTACGTACTTCTACGTACGGTATATTTTAAGTGTGCGGAATCGCTCTACCCCCTTAAAAAATGATTACGCCCACGTAATCTAATAAGTTCAAGATGTTCCATTCCAGTGGAATTATTCGTGCACTAATGTGCTGCATATTTCGTTACCTCATCTTTTTTTTATGGGGTTGGGCTTTAGCCCCTCAGGTTATACCGCTTGTCTCGGTTAGGTGTGTGTATATTCATATACGGTTTGATCGGTAGGTGTAAACATATCATTTGTTTCCCCAAACCAGTTAGGTACGTCAAACCTAAGCAATATGGGCCCACTCGCTCCGCAAGCAGTCTGCCCAACTACTATATGGTTAGTTTACGCATTTTAGGTGGTAATTTCATGTGACGGTGTTTTCTACACGGTCTTCCACAATTATGGAAATGGTGTAATTTATTTGACTGTGTGGTATCGTTAGTCACACACGCTTATTATTTCGACTAGCCCTTCTATTCAGTCCTCCTGAATGCTATACATGCTCATGGTATAGTCCCATGAGTTCATGCCACCCTACCGAACTAATTTTCGGTATAAGTGTTGTCGAGCTATGCTCTAGCATCTAGTGCTTGCAATAGTTGTCCCTAAAATATCAAGACGAGTCTGATATGCGCATCTAACTGGTGCCTCATGACTCCAAGTTATCTCCCTCTGGAATGAGTTTGTTCTTTGGGTACCTTGTAGGTCCGCTTGGTTCATCCCTCTTCTCCATTAGGGGAATCCATTTTTTTATTTGTTCTTCCACCTTCTGATTCTCACCAACATAATTCGGTTAACAGTTATTATAATGGTCGTTTGTTGCGCACCATGTACCAGTCGATTGGACGGTTATCCGCCATTACGGTTTGCATGGAGTATCTAATCTCCAACTTAGAGTATCTCTTGTAATGCTCGCTTTTACCCTTCGTCTGTTGTAAACATACAATACGACTGTGGGTTTTAGTTTGGTATTCATTTTCTGTTCAACCTAATTGGTACTAACATACTAACGTTTATGACTTGAGCATGTGGTTATTATTATTTAATGCGACATCATCGCGGCGCCCTCAGCACGTGGTATAATTCTCTCCGTGCCCCCTTTTTGGGTAGCATCTATTATCACAAAGGTTTCTCTAATATAACTTCCTTAGATACCTCAATTCCTCTTTTCATTTATGAGTTCAACTTGCCATTACCATTAAATTGGCCTTATTTTCCTCGTTTACTAAAATCCCCAAAACTTATGTTTAACTCCTCCACTGTGGAGTTACGACCTTATGTCACTTTATTATCCAGCTATCCTTGATTTTCTTAACCTTGCTAGTTTGACTGAGATCTCTCTCGTCATTACATGGTTTACCTAGTCAGGATTCCATTTGCTGACTTAGACACAGAGTTGATTACCTCGCGGGTCCTACACCACTCGTTTACATGCATGGGGTACCATACTGATACATTACTACTTACCCAACTAACTTCATATAGTTTGTCAGGCCCACAAGCTCCTAGGAGTGCGGTCGTCCCATGTCTCGTTTAGTGCACTCGTAGCGTTCGTACCCGGTGATTATCGTACTCTTAGTCTTGGTAACTTATGTTTGAGTAGCTATGCTTCCAATTCTTAACCTTTAATGTCAGAATGGCCCTAATATTAGGTTCTATGGTTTCTTTTATTAATGTATATTTCCTTTACTTTCTCTAAGATAGGTGTTTGCGACTTATCGCCCTAATTCTGGTTTCCACATGTTCGTCATCTGGTATTTGTGAGTGGGGATCAGTAACTACCTGTTATCTCTCCCGTTCACTCCTAGGCTGTTAACGCCTTCAGACATGAGTTTTCAGTATTCGGATTCCACCCAATCTATTGGGTTACACCATATGGTGTTTCCGGACTCCATGATAAAGGTTGACACCTCGTGTTCCCCTATCTTATGGTAGTCCCGTTAATCTGGTATTGACCAGTACCTGTGATTCATCATTCTTGTTCCCCTAGTTTTGGGTCACCTTGGTGGTACTAAGGTATCCCTCCGTAGGCCTATGCCATACGATATTCAGACTCAATACTTATTCTGATAGTTAAATGACTGTTAATCTTGTTATTTAATTTATTCTAGTTGGTTCTAATACTTTCTCCTGAGGTTACAATTGGATACCCACAACTTAGTGGTTTAATCATTCCTCTTCATTGTGTAGTCCTTACTCTTATTCAACTCATATTTCCTCCATCCTCTTTGAGGTAACGGTATCTTCCGTCGCCAGGCAATTTTCACCCTTTTGTTTGTATCCACTGCCCTCCATACGGAGTCTAGCAGCATAATGGATCAACCACACCTCCGGTGTGTGTGGTGTGGGCATTACATCGGCCCCTTTTTTTTGCACGTTCACATCTGCCTATTAATTATTAATTATTATTTATTATTATTATTATTTTTTAAAGTCCCGTCTCGTATAGCTCACTCCTTGCCCTCTGGCAATGTTCAATGGTAGTGGTTTAACCACGAGTGCCGCACACTCACTGAATATGGTTATGCTGGTCCTGAAGACCCGTCACTCCCCACCGGTAATGATTGACGCTTAATGTCCATACCGGCACTGGGGTTAGACTTGTAGGCACTAATTATTGTTATTCTCATTTACTCCCCTTTTAATATTCTACTAAATGGTGTATTATTTTCAGGTTTAGTGGTCAGACCGGCTAGGTCTTCCCGAGGTTTTATCGACCTCAAACCCAAGGGTTTCGTACCCCTGCCCTTAAGAAGGTTGTGTCCTGCTTTATTGCATTACGGACTTACATAAGATTTAGTGTTTATTGGTAACCGCCTGGACCACCACGTCCTTTAGGGTTAATTTACCGTCGCTGCACTTGCTGTAGCAAGTGCGCAAGGCAGGTTGAATTTTAATGCTTTGGTTAATGTGGCACTTGCAGTGGCAAGTGAACCATGCAGACTGAGTCACCAGTACGGTGTGTCAGTGCAGTGTTATTTCCTAATCGGTTTCCTGTTTAAGTCAAAGATTCTTATTCAAATTAATACAGTCTCACTCCGCACCCGTTCCCACAAGCTTACCATGGTAGTAAGGTCTCACTCCCCTCTCGAGGCGTTGCATGATAGCAACTTAGCGAGTTCTTGTTTCTACAGTTCTCATGATCTCTCCTCATGCACGTCGGGTCATCTTGAACCTTCCGTGTTGCATGGTTTTAGAATTACTCGCTTCGGGTGAGACTTCTATAAGGTCATTCCTTCCATCTGTTACATATCTTTTAAACTAATCATTACTCGTTGTTTCCACTCCCTTTTCCTCCAAGCGCACTGACCAGTGCTTTCTTGGATGTAGGACAGGGTTGCTTTGCTTATAGCAAGCGAACCCCATTAGTCCTATAGGAATTTTTTTTTCTCCTCAACCTTGTTTTAATATCCATCTAATACTCCTATGGTAGGCATCATGCCATTACCAGGACCCTCGGTCCTAAACAACTCATCATAACTTAAAGTTTTATTCTCTATATTTAACATAATTTCTATAGCGTCCACATCGGGTCTTCCCGATCAGGAGAGTTATCTCCGTGGTGCTTCCCATTTCATTGTGTCACTAGGTAGTACTCGAGGTACGGGCTGTGGCGGGTGGGGTACCATTGCAAATTTCCCAGGATGTTCTCCCATCAAGTGCGAGCGTTTCATATAGTCTTCGGGTTTCTTGGGGTTGCTGGACCTTCACCACCTTCCGCTGCTCCGTGTTCTTCCTTAGTACTGTTACCTTGACCTCTCTCTGACATAAGTCAAGAGGACGGGTTAGACCTTTACTCGGTCTAATACCGTAGTCCCGGTAATTTATTATTGAAGTGTCTCCACGGCTATGGTGTGCAAGCTTTAAGCATTGCATCAACCCCACAAGGTCACGTATCCTCACAACGTTTCCCGTATTCCCAAAACCTATGCTTACTTTGTAACACCCCAACCGCTAATCCTATGCTTACCGTCTAATCGTCCTATTAATCCTACGAGTTCGCAGCGGAATTATTACATACTTACTACGGTGGGTGAAACAATGCCGCTAACCGCCCATACGGCTAGCTAGGCTACCAATACTTACAGTCACGGTCTGATGAACATAATGTACCGAGCTACTAAATTACTTGCCAAAATACCATACACCAAATACTTACATCAACGGATCACCGAGTATTAAAGTATATTCGATTACATCAGATCTAAGCTCCAAAAGAATGAGTTTACCAACTACTCATCTATACCAATCCTCTTTCTATCCCAAAATCCAAAAAGGTGTACCCCATGGTACACCGGCTATTCAAAAACTACAGCCATGTACTACTCAGTACACCAATCATAAATTCACTGTTTACATTCCAAAAAGAAGATAAAAGAAATGGAAATAGATCTTCACATCTTCATCACTCCCGAGTACCTGCGTGTAGTAAAAATGGTGCCCCAAGGGGCTCAGCAAACGCTGCATATGGAATCCGCATATACCGCGTGCTAGCTAGGGCACGCCGACTATTTGACGTCCACTAAACATGCCATTTATTTATTTCATACATACATGCTTTTCATACAAGTTACATGCTCATACAATTCATTACATAATCCAAGGAAACAATGTAGTAGCACACAACTTACTTACCTTCACAAGGTTAGCCAAATTATGCATCCGGGTTAATCGGAATGCTTTACTCTTTTACTCGTTACTTACTTTTTCTTACTTACTTGTACTTACTTTCATTTACTTTACTTACTCATTCTTACTTACTTTCTTATACTCAAGTTAAGTCGTCGGGACCTCCGGCCCTGGGGACTACACCGTCCCACCTCCGGGATTTACTTGACTCACCAATCCGGGATGCTACCCACTTAAGGGATTTGGGCCGCGGACCAGTTTAAGAGTCAGGAATTGGAGCCAACCTCTCGTGACTCCGCATCCTCACGCGTGGCCGAAACTATATCGGACTTCTACTCATTCCAATTTAATTACCATTTTAAGTTAGGATTGTTAGCTTGTTAGGAATAAGTTAGAAGTCCAAACACATCATAACCGGTCACAGTACAATACATCATACATACACATATTCATATTCATCCAAACATTTCATGAATTATACAAACTAAGAATTAAAGAAGATACACAACATCGTACAACACTACATATTCACAGTATGCATATTAACTCCGATTCGTGCATTTATCTTATTGGTGATCAATTAGCACACAACACACAAATCAGAGTAACCAAGATAGCATACGGGGCAGAGGAATCCATACCGTTCACCGTTGTCCGTATTTCCAAACGTCCTCCGGGTCACAAATCAAGTCCTATATGTACATACACATTAAATGATTAATCTAACTATCATTACTTAACTCATATACTATGTCCTTATACTCTTTACTCTTACACCTTACTTACTCATTTTCCTTTACTTAAGTTTATCTTCTTGCTTAGGTTGCATGCTTACTTAACATTACATATACATATATATGGGTATACATATTAGATACAATTATTCCTTAGATTAAAATAAATTTTTTTTTGTTTTGTAGTATAGGGCCGTCCGACCACCGCCGACAGCCTGGGTCGGACCATTCCAGTAAGATTAGTTCCCAGAAAATTACCCTATCCGACCCAGCACTATTCCGTCCGACCCAAACCCTCTGGGTCGGACCATTCAAGAAGGTTTTGGGTCTGAGTCTAAGCCGTCCGACCCACGTCCGACTCACCGTCTGGGTCGGACGAAGTCAGACACTCGACCCCTTATATTTTTGCCAGTCCGACCCACGTCCGATCCACGGCCCTGGGTCGGACCATTACAGAAAGGTTTACGTTTCGTTATTAAGCCATGTCCGACCCACGTCCGACTCACGCTCTGCGGGCGGACCATTCCAGAATGTCTAGTTTTCGTTTCTAAGCCCCGTCCGAAACAGTCCGACTCAGGGCCGTCGGCCGGTTCCAGAACCTTGTTACAGTTTTTATTTTTCTTTCCAATTGCACCCATTGTTTCCCCATTTCCTCCATACGCTCCCCATGTTTTGTAGTACAATTTAAACACCCTAAACCATGCTAATTCATTTCCTAATTCATTACACACTCGATACTAACTTATATACACAATTCTCTAATTTCACCTCAACACTTAAACAGTTTTCTTCCCTAATTGGTTTTGCTACAGATTTTATTCTAACTCTCTCCATCTACAACTCCCTCTTCTAATGTCATTGCTAACACCTCTAACACACTACAACTACATTAACTATCTCTCCCCATCTTCTCTCTATCTATTTATCTCAAAATCTGTTACAACTTACATCATTCACCTAGTTAAAAATTCACTAAGTGTTCTAATTCTAGATAAATTTTGACATAACCTCCCCTATATTTTTACACTCTCACCACATTGTTTTAAACACATTTTCATTCATTCTCACCTGTTTATAACATCAACCATATACAAGCTCTCATATACAAATACTAATGCTAAAACACTCACAAAATTTCCTGCACTCAACATTAAATTCCCAATCTGTTTTCAATAAGTTTTACACATCTGTTAAAGCTTCAAAATGCTTATATTCTCTTACACATTATACTACCAATGCATTATCATTTTACAATACCAATTTTCATTTCCAAAATCTGTTACATTATACATATACATACCAAGTTATACAAGAGTATCCTTACCTTGTTTCTCTTCTAGTTTTTCTTTCTTCTCTCTTTCTCCTTCCTTCCTTCCTCTCTACCGGTTTGTAAATCCCAATCCTCTAACACTACAACCATTCATATACACCATTCAATACTAAGAGCTAACCCTAACCATTAATCAAGTTTCAATCTAGGTTTTAGGGTTTAGAAAACTTATTACCTTCCAAGAGTGCAAATGAAGCTTGGAGTGGTTCAAGAATGATATTTCCAACTCCACCAACAAGCCAAAATCGGCTAGAACAAGAGGAACAACAAAGGTTTAGTTTATGAATTTCATTTTGCCCACAAGAGCTAGAAAAAGATGGAGTTTTCAAAATATTTTTACCTTAGAAGAACAAGGAGAAGGAGGGCCTTCTAATGGTGGTGTTGAAGCTCCAAATGGGGTATACCCATAAAATCGAAAATGCTTGTTTTTGGATTTCGGAAGGATGAAAATGTAGCTCTTGATGAGAGGATTACAATGGTGGTATTTTTATAATTTTTGGAGGAGTTTAAGGGAGGTTACAAGAGGAGAGAAGTGGACATTTGTGTTATTTTCCTCATTCTTCCATGGCTGCTCGGTTTGGAGAAGAAAGGAAGAAAATCAGAGAGAGTGAGGGAGGGATCGCGTGAGAGAAGAGAATGTGGGGAGGAGAGAGAGTTTGTGAGTGAGGGAGGAAAGTGATAAAGTAAGTTAGTTTTATTTATTAGTTTTGTTTGTTTGTAAATATGGAGAATTAATAGAGTGTGTGAGAGTGAGAGGGGGAGCCCATCGGCTGGCATACACACACACACACAACTTCACTTTTTATTTTAAAAGTGGACACATAAGTTTTGGTTATTTATACTTCTACCCCACAACTTCCCGTTTTTGTCAGTTTTTACTAACTCCTCGTTTTCTTGATTTTATTGGTTCTAAAGCTTCACTAATATTTATTAATGATTATTTAGTTGACCAAAATTGTCACGAGTCTATTTGACCCGCTTAAAGACACGTTTTCCCGGTTACCTCGAAAAACGCGCTTTCGTGTTCATTAGTGATTTTAATCCATTTTAAGGATCCGTTTTCTTCGGGATTTGTTCCCTATATTATTTATACTTAATTAAGCCTCTAATTTACTTATTAGCCTAATTAATCACTATTTTTAATTACGGGGTATTTCAATCTACCCCCTTAAGAAACTTTGCCCTCAAAGTTGCTCAAGGTTAATGGTTTTATAATTCTACTCATTAGGCAAACCAATTGCACTAATGTGTCTTACTACCACCTATGAGGTGTTTACTTCATTCCACAATGCAAGCATACACATTTCAACACCATACACAATTCACATACACAATACATCATTTCCATTCACAATACACATTACACCAATACACCATACATTGCACATACACATTATTCATTACACATTACACATACATACACATCCATACTAAATTCACTTGCACTACATGTGACATACAAAATGCAATGCTTACCCCACCGAAGCAATGCAAAGCAAAAGGGTCTACCCCCCTTAAAAGGGGTACGACCCGTACCCGTATACTAAATACTAGACTCTAGTCTATGAATAACTGCGGGTATTTAGCCTTCATGGCATCTTCCAACTCCCATGTCGCTTCTTCGACATCATGGTTAGACCATAGGACCTTCACCATTCGTATAGACTTATGGCGAGTGTCTCTGGTCTTCCTATCAAGGATTCTCACTGGGGTTTCGATATCTCATGTTTGGCTCAATGGATAAGTGCTCGGGCTCCAACACATGAGAAGGATCAGCAATATACTTCTTGAGTTGTGACACATGAAATACATCATGGACACGCCCCAAGTCCTCAGGTAGTGCTAACCTGTAGGCTACGGATCCAACTCTTTCGGTGATAGTGTACGGCCCTACAACTTTGGGCTTAGCTTGCCCTTCTGACCAAATCTGAAGACACCCTTCATAGGTGAAACTCGCAAGAACACTTGGTCGCCCACGGCGAACTCAAGGTCGCGTCGTCTCACATCCGCATAGGATTTCTGTCTATCTTGGGCTGCCTTCATGTTAGCTCGGATTTGTTGCACTTCGGCTTGTACTTGCTCAAGGTACTCCGTCCTATTATGACCGCTTCACTTGACTCATCCCAACACAAGGGTGTACGGCAAGGTCTACCGTATAGAGCTTGGAAAGGCGACATCTTAATCGAGGCGTGATAACTATTATTATACGAGAACTCGATAAGATGAAGCTTATCTAACCAACTCCCCTGAAAGTCCAAGGCACATGCCCGAAGCATGTCCTCCAGTGTCTGGATGGTCCTTTCTGTCTGACCGTCCTGAGGATGGAAGGCGGTACTCAACTTCAGTTCTGTACCCAACGCTTCCCTTGTAGCTCTCCAGTATCTCGAAAGAAATCTGGTGTCGCGGTCAGATACTATGGTCTTAGGGACTCCGTGGTGTCTGATAATCTCCTTATCAAAAAGCTCAGCTAGCTTTACTACCTTCCAGGTGTCCTTCATCGGTATGAATCTGGCAACCTTGGTAAGGCGATCTACTACAACCCAGATCATGTTGAGTCCTCCCCTAGCAGGTGGGAGTCCTACAACAAAATCCATGGAGATATCATGAAATTTCCACTCCGGAATTGGCATCGATTGTACCATTCCGCCCGGTCTACGGTGTTCAAATTTTACCTTCTGGCATGTCAAGCATCTCAATACGAATTCTGTCACATCTGACTTCATTCCAGACCACCAGAAGTACCTCTTCATGTCTTTGTACATCTTGGAGGCTCCCGGATGGACTGATAATGTAGAACTATGTGACTCTCGCAGGATGCGATCCCTTAGCTCAGCATTGCTTCGGGGGACGCATAGCCTGCCATTCAACCGAATCAAACCATCTTCATGTAGCTTAAAATCATACTTTTTCTTCTCAAATGTACCATTCTCGATCTTGTGTCTGATTTCGGTTAGGTAAGGGTCGCTCAACTGAGCGTCTCGCACCTCGTCAACCAAGCTAGAAGAAGCGAGTAGCGAATGGAGCGAGTGTGCTCGACGACTCAGGGCGTCGGCTACAAGTTTGCCTTCCCTTCCTTATACTGCAGATTGATGTCAGTCTGAGAGAAATCCATCCATCTTCTCTGTCTCAAGTTGAGTTCTTTCTGAGTGAATATATACTGTAAGCTCTTATGGTCGGAGTAGATGGTGATGCTTACCCCATAGAGATAGTGTCGCCATATCTTCAAGGCGAAGACAATGGCTCCTAACTCTAAGTCGTGAGTCGGGTAATTCTCCTCATGCTTTTTCAGCTGGCGGGAGGCATAAGCAACAACCTTGCCATGCTGCATGAGTACGCATCCCATTCCTTTGCCTGATGCATCACAGTACACCTCAAATCCCTCTGTGCCCTCTGGAAGAGTAAGGACGGGCGCTGAGGTCAATGAGTCTTTCAGTTTCTGAAATGATAACTCGCACTCATCTGTCCATACAAACGGTGCATCTTTCTTCATCAGTGTAGTCATGGGCTTGGCGACTTTCGAGAAGTCCCTTACAAATCTCCGGTAGTAACCGGCTAGACCAAGAAAGCTCCTAATGTCGGTAACAGTCTTGGGTCTAGGCCATGATCGTACAGCTTCTACCTTAGAAGGGTCAACCGAGATACCTGCGCTCGAGATGACATGTCCAAGGAATGATACCTGATCAAGCCAAAACTCGCATTTGGAGAACTTCGCATAAAGCTGGTTCTCGCGCAGTGTCTCAAGCACTTTCCTCAAGTGAATTTCATGTTCCTCTGGTGATTTGGAATATACAAGGATGTCGTCGATGAAGACCACAACCGAAGTGTCCAACTGCTCGAATAATCGATTCATAGATCCATGAATTTTGCCGGTGCGTTTGACAAACCGAATGGCATCACTGTGAATTCGTAGTGGCCATATCTGGTACGGAATGCCGTTTTCTCAATGTCTTGTTCCTTGATTGCAATCTGATGATACCCTGAACGGAGGTCGATCTTGGAGAAGACTGAGGCTCCTTTCAACTGGTCGAATAGGTCGTCGATACGTGGTAGTGGGTATTTATTCTTGACTGTGACCGCATTCAGCTCGCGGTAGTCAATGCATAGTCGGAGGCTACCGTCCTTCTTCTTCACGAAGAGGACCGGTGCTCCCCAGGGTGATACGCTCGGGCGTATAAACCCTTTGTCTAGAAGATCTCTCAACTGTTCTTTCAATTCGGTCATCTCTGCTGGTGCCATGCGGTACGGTGCCCTGGCAATGGGACCGGTACCTGGCAATAGATCAATTTCGAATTCCACTGCTCTCGGTGGTGGCATGCCGGGTAGCTCCTTAGGGAATACATCGGGATACTCGGATACAATGGGTACTTCATCACTGAACTCTGGATCTCGCTCCAGGTCTTGTACATAACAAAGATACACTTCTTGGCCCTTTCTGAGCTCCCGGTACATGGCCATGGCAGATATGAGTAAGGTCGAAGGCTCTCTCGGTCTCTGGCGGTAAGATACGTAACCCCAGAAGGACTCTTGAGCAGCAAACGATGCTCGGCGCAGAGGATTCTACCCTTGTGCCGCTCCAACCAATTCATCCCAATGATTACGTCGAATCCCAATCCATTGAATTCGATGAAGGAAATGGGAAACGATTCGCCTTTGATTTGGATTGTGGCTGATTGATAGTATTTGGTGCACTTTACTCGCTCCTTCGATGGGAGAGTAACCATGAAGTTCGGTAGCTCATCCGCATCTAGCTTCAACCTCTTCACAAAGGATGGTGATACGAAAGTGTGAGAGGCGCCGGAGTCGAATAACACATTGGCATCAATGCCATTTACTGGGAAGGTTCCCGTTAGAATGGTGCCGCTTCTGCCGGCTTGTGCTTCGGTGAGGATGCTCAGGTTACCTTCGGTACCGAGTCCACAACCTATTGGATTCACAATTGGATAAGTATTGATGGTGGACACAAGTGGAATTAAATCAACACTGCTCTTTATTGATAAACCAACCATCATACATACCGTGTCTCTAATACACGTTACTAATAGATTACATGATACTAGGAATTTAATACTTTCTAAAGGTAAGGTTCAGGCGTCCTGGTTTCATGTGTGTGGCATTGATTATTGCCGGCGGTGCCGTATTCAACTTGATCTTGTTGATCCCGTGATACAGCATCCTAGAGTTTCCACCCATGATTAGGACATCTCCTGATCTCAATACCAGTTTTGTGCGAGGTCCACACGCTTCTGCTCGCTATACAGGAATACGGCGTCATCACCAATGGACCAAGACACTACGGGCACTCCTTGTTCAAGAGATTCCGCTGTCTCGTCCTTGTCTTGGTGTAACCCAAGTCGTCCTTCTTTCTCGTAGAAGTTGACGATACAGAGATCCGCTTCAAGTGCGGGGATCGGTTCAGGTTCACATTGTTGTGCAAGTTCTACTGCTTGTGATGAGGTCTGAAACTCTGGTGGTATTGTCGGGTGGCGTCGCTCCGTCTTGTGTTCGTGTCTCCTGGTATGTCTTGGTATAAGGATTCCAGTCCTTTCCCAAGCACATCATCTTCAGCTTCATCTTCGCTCCACCGGGGAATTCGGGTGTGTAAAATCCACCTTGACCCGTTCCTAGCTCGTTGCATCGTCGAATGATTGAGATTTGCGCTTCGGGTGTCAGGTATCCCTTTAATAAGATCATACCTGGTCGGATGACCTGACACTGTTTGTTGGTGTAGTCGTGGTTGGTGATGTCGATCTCTTCTTGATTCAAGTTACCGGTATCGGGTAACAGATACTAAAGTTTCCTATGGTTACAAATTTCATCTACGTGAGTACTAGTTTCAACTACTTCATTTCATGCTTAATATACACTTCATTTATTTACTCATGCATTCACTCATACAGTTACTCTACTACTAGGCATGCTATTTCAAGGATTAAAGGTTTAGGTGATTACCTTGGCCGGATTTCGAACCGGGCCCATCACGGTCAATACATGAGAACAGGCTGCCTCTGAGGTGCGCCCCTCTGAGGGCCCCGGGATCCCTGTCCCTGAGGTGCCTGCTGGGCCGGTGCATCGCCGATGCCACCTCCTTGCCCTCTCTCTGCTTGTAGTTCTGAAGTTTCCTTCTTGGCTTGGTGCTCTCTGGGCATCTATTAGCTGTGTGTCCTAGCTTCTGACAGTTGTAGCATTTAATGTCTCTCCCATAACAGTCCTTACCAGGATGGTCCTGGTTGCACTTTCTGCACACATAGGTGCGGCCATCGGAGAAGGTTTTGGCGGCACCGGAGCTAGAACCTGAGGTCAGAGGGTTAGCACGTGTGTGCGTGGATATACTAGATATGATACTTATACGAATAAATTGGATTAGGAATTTACCCTTTGGTGGGTGTGATCTCAGTGGCTTGGCTGCCACCGGTGCAGAGTAACCAAGCTGAAGGAGCTCAGCTGGTTTGCCCTGCTCAGCATGGGCACTGCTCTCACCCTGGGATTTCTTGTGGGATTGCTGAAAGAAATTCCCCTTTTTCTTTTTCCAGCTCTTCCTCTGGTTCTGCTCCTCAGTGCTGGTGTTTTTGTTGTTAGCTTTGCGCTTCAGCGCGGTCTCTTCATCCCTTAACTGGCAAGTGATCTCAACGCGAGAAGCCGCGTGATAACACTCCTGTAATTTCAGGTATTAGCCGGGATTCTCATTTAAGGAGGAATAAAGAAAGATTCAAAGAATTCAAGGAATTTAAGGAATTGAAATGATACTAAGGGTTAACCGTTATTTACCTGAAGGGAGGTAAACCTGGTATAGCCCATACCGTACCGAAGGCGATGGCTCAGACCGCCATAGAAGCGATCGACCAACACCTGGCCGGTGTATCCTAGATCAGGGAGGAGACGGAGAATGGAGGTGAAGGTGCGGTAGTACTCATCTACAGACATCTTGTCTGTCATCTTTAAGGCGTCCAGTTCTAGCCTTTTCTTGGTTTTCACATGCTCCGGGTAGTATTTTGAACGGAGGAGTGAGGCGAAGGAATCCCAATCGAATGTGGGGTCGCTGACGTGCTCCTGCTTGACCAGCTTCCACCAATCCATTGCAGCATCCTTTAAGTAGTACGCAGCAACTCTGACTCGAACTCCAGCAGGAGCTTCGAGTGTTTCGAAGGCCGTCTCCATCTCGGAGATGTAGGCCTCGAGCTTAGACGGATCACTCTCGCCCCTAAAGCAGGAGGGCGGAGCTCCGCTACAGCTTTTACCCTGTTTGCTTCTCTCGGTGGCGGGGGAGGGATTGGCCCCGCTTGAGTTTGTTGGTTTTTGTTGGGATTGTTGTACAGCTTGGATTACTTGAGGTAGCATCTGCGCTACCGTGGCGGCGACGATCTCAGCTATCGTCTGCCGCCCCCCGTCATTGCCCCCTCCTCTGGGGCGACCTGGACCTCTGCCTGACATCTGAATATTTAACAGTTACGTTAGGCTTTGCAAGATATGACTCAAAGGTCTTGGAATTTAAGCAAGGTATCGTTCATGAGAACGTCAAGAGTATCCGTTGTTAACAACGGTAGTTCCTAGTTAGGTTTCTAAGTACCCGTCTTAAGATGGTTGAAATCCTAACTCGGTAATCCCCTATGCTCGGTACTATGGACATCAGAGCGTAACTACGCTCTGATACCACTTTTTGTAACACCCCAACCGCTAATCCTATGCTTACCGTCTAATCGTCCTATTAATCCTACGAGTTCGCAGCGGAATTATTACATACTTACTACGGCGGGTGAAACAATGCCGCTAACCGCCCATACGGCTAGCTAGGCTACTAATACTTACAGTCACGGTCTGATGAACATAATGTACCGAGCTACTAAATTACTTGCCAAAATACCATACACCAAATACTTACATCAACGGATCACCGAGTATTAAAGTATATTCGATTACATCAGATCTAAGCTCCAAAAGAATGAGTTTACCAACTACTCATCTATACCAATCCTCTTTCTATCCCAAAATCCAAAAAGGTGTACCCCATGGTACACCGGCTATTCAAAAACTACAGCCATGTACTACTCAGTACACCAATCATAAATTCACTGTTTACATTCCAAAAAGAAGATAAAAGAAATGGAAATAGATCTTCACATCTTCATCACTCAGTACCTGCGTGTAGTAAAAATGGTGCCCCAAGGGGCTCAGCAAACGCTGCATATGGAATCCGCATATACCGCGTGCTAGCTAGGGCACGCCGACTATTTGACGTCCACTAAACATGCCATTTATTTATTTCATACATACATGCTTTTCATACAATTACATGCTCATACAATTCATTACATAATCAAGGCAACAATGTAGTAGCACACAACTTACTTACCTTCACAAGGTTAGCCAAATTATGCATCCGGGTTAATCGGAATGCTTTACTCTTTTACTCGTTACTTACTTTTTCTTACTTACAATTACTTACTTTCATTTACTTTACTTACTCATTCTTACTTACTTACTTATACTCAAGTTAAGTCGTCGGGACCTCCGGCCCTGGGGACTACACCGTCCCACCTCCGGGATTTACTTGACTCACCAATCCGGGATGCTACCCACTTAAGGGATTTGGGCCGCGGACCAGTTTAAGAGTCAGGAATTGGAGCCAACCTCTCGTGACTCCGCATCCTCACGCGTGGCCGAAACTATATCGGACTTCTACTCATTCCAATTTAATTACCATTTTAAGTTAGGATGGTTAGCTTGTTAGGAATAAGTTAGAAGTCCAAACACATCATAACCGGTCACAGTACAATACATCATACATACACATATTCATATTCATCCAAACATTTCATGAATTATACAAACTAAGAATTAAAGAAGATACACAACATCATACAACATTACATATTCACAAGTATGCATATTAACTCCGATTCGTGCATTTATCTTATTTGGTGATCAATTAGCACACAACACACAAATCAGAGTAACCAAGATAGCATACGGGGCATGAGGAATCCATACCGTTCACCGTTGTCGTATTTCCAAATTCCTCGGTGTCACAAATCAAGACCTATTATATACATACAATTAAATGATTAATCTAACTATCATTACTTAACTCATACTTACTATGTCCTTATACATCTTACTCTTACACCTTACTTACTCATTTTCCTTTACTTAAGTTTCTATCTTCTTGCTTAAGGTTTGCATGCTTACTTACATGTACATATACATATATATATGGGTATACATATATATTTATATATACAATTATTACTTAGATTAAAATAATTTTTTTTTTTGTAAGTATAGGGCCGTCCGACCCACCGTCCGACCCAAGCCCTGGGTCGGACCATTCCAGTAAGATTCGTTCCCAGAAAATTACCCTGTCCGACCCAGCACTATTCCGTCCGACCCAACCCTCTGGGTCGGACCATTCTAGAAGGTTTTGGGTCTCGAGTCTAAGCTCCGTCCGACCCACGTCCGACTCACCGTCTGGGTCGGACGAAGTCAGAAACTTCGACCCTTATATTTTTTGCCCGTCCGACCCACGTCCGATCCACGGCCCTGGGTCGGACCATTACAGAAGGTTTACGTTTCGTTATTTAAGCCATGTCCGACCCACGTCCAACTCACGGCTCTGGGTCGGACCATTACAGAAAGTTTCTAAGCCATGTCCGACCCACGTCCGACTCACGGCTCTGGGTCGGACCATTCCAGAAAGTCTGGTTTTCGTTTCTTAAGCCCCGTCCGACCCACGTCCGACTCACCGTCTGGGTCGGACGGTTCCAGAACCTTGTTACAGTTTTTATTTTTCTTTCCCAATTTCACCCATTGTTTCCCCAATCTTCCTACATACATCCTAACATGTTTTAGTACAATTTAAACACCCTAAACCATGCTAATTCATTTCCTAATTCATTACACAACTCTATACTAACTTATATACACAATTCTCTTAATTTCAACTCAACACTTAAACAGTTTTCTTCCCTAATTGTGTTTTGCTACAGATTTTATTCTAACTCTCTCCATCTACAACTCCCTCTTCTAATGTCATTGCTAACACCTCTAACACACTACAACTACATTAACTATCTCTCCCCATCTTCTCTCTATCTATTTATCTCAAAATCTGTTACAACTTACATCATTCACCTAGTTAAAAATTCACTAAGTGTTCTAATTCTAGATAAATTTTGACATAACCTCCCCTATATTTTTACACTCTCACCACATTGTTTTAAACACATTTTCATTCATTCTCACCTGTTTATAACATCAACCATATACAAGCTCTCATATACAAATACTAATGCTAAAACACTCACAAAATTTCCTGCACTCAACATTAAATTCCCAATCTGTTTTCAATAAGTTTTACACATCTGTTAAAGCTTCAAAATGCTTATATTCTCTTACACATTATACTACCAATGCATTATCATTTTACAATACCAATTTTCATTTCCAAAATCTGTTACATTATACATATACATACCAAGTTATACAAGAGTATCCTTACCTTGTTCTCTTCTAGTTTTCTTCTTCTCTCTCTTTCTCTTCCTTCCTTCTTCTTCTCTATCTTCCTTCTCTACCGGTTTGTAAATCCCAATCCTCTAACACTACAACCATTCATATACACCATTCAATACTAAGAGCTAACCCTAACCATTAATCAAGTTTCAATCTAGGTTTTAGGGTTTAGAAAACTTATTACCTTCCAAGTGCAAATGAAGCTTGGAGTGGTTCAAGAATGATATTTCCAACTCCCCCAACAAGCCAAAATCGCTAGAACAGAGGAACAACAAAGGTTTAGTTTATGAATTTCGTTTTGCCCACAAGAGCTAGAAAAAGATGGAGTTTTTAAAATATTTTTACCTTAGAAGAACAAGGAGAAGGAGGGCCTTCTAATGGTGGTGTTGAAGCTCCAAATGGGGTATACCCATAAAACGAAAATGCTTGTTTTTTGGATTTCGGAAGGATGAAAATGTAGCTCTTGATGAGAGGATTACAAGGTGGTATTTTTATAATTTTTGGAGGAGTTTAAGGGAGGTTACAAGAGGAGAGAAGTGGACATTTGTGTTGTTTTCCTCATTCTTCCATGGCTGCTCGGTTTGGAGAAGAAAGGAAGAAAATCATAGAGAGTGGAGGGATCGCGTGAGAGAAGAGAATGAGGGTAGGAGGGAGTTTGTGAGTGAGGGAGGAAGTGATCAGTCAAGTTAGTTTTCTTTTAGTTTTGTTTTTGTTTGTAATAAGGAGAATTAATAGAGTGTGTGAGAGTGAGAGGGGGAGCCCATCGGCTGGCATACCACACACACAACTTCACTTTTATTTTAAAAGTGGACACATAAGTTTTGGTTTTTATTACTTCTACCCCACAACTTCCCGTTTTTGTCAGTTTTTTACTAATTCCTCGTTTTCTTGATTTTTTGGTTCTAAAGCTTCACTAATTTATTATGATTATTTAGTTGACCAAAATTGTCACGAGTCTATTTGACCCGCTTAAAGACACGTTTTCCCGGTTACCTCGAAAAACGCGCTTTAGTGTTCATTAGTGATTTTAATCCATTTTAAGGATCCGTTTTCTTCTGGGATTTGTTCCCTAATATTTATTTATACTTAATTAAGCCTCTAATTTACTTATTAGCCTAATTAATCACTATTTTTAATTACGGGGTATTTCAGTATAAGTCCTATTCTCTTGTCACAGAGCGGTACTCCGCTCTGATACCACTTTTGTAACACCCCTACTCTATTCGGCTCCTATCAACTTAACTAATTATGTAATCGCAGCGGTAAACTCACAATTGTACTACTGGTGTTACCGTTCTTACTCGCCCATACGAGTATAACGTGTTTACTGATACATTCTTAAATTCAAAACATTTTCCGCAGTGACAACAAGAGATAGATCTAAACTCCCAAAACCAATATAAAATACATTCACAGTGAGCTTTCTACGTATCCAAAACCTATACATGTTTCTAGGTTCGTATTAAATGCAACATGCATGTTTACAAACTGTAATCAAACTACCTAGCGCGTCACTCTCTTTGCCGACACGAAGTTGCATACCTGCAAAATGGTAGTTTGTGGTATGGAATCAGCCCCTGCTGAGTATGTTATTACCTGACTGTCATGCACCCTCGGACCATTCAGTATTTGGTCGCGAGTATGCAATTCGTTTCCATACAAATAGTTCAATATTGAAACTGTAAAACAACAATATATTTGCAGTAATCTCAAATAACAAACAAGCCCCCGGCTTCACACATCGCATCGTAATAACCACTGAAAGCGTTTACAGCGCTTATATGAGTATAGAGACTCCATTCCAAAAAAAATAATTCATAATTGAGTTCAGCGACTCACTCGACCAGACACCCAACCACAATCCACACATGAGTACGGTGACTCGACACAACCAGTTCACAACACACAAATGAGCACAATGGCTCGTTCAAACAAATCCACCAACATACCACACATAACCACAAAGCACAACCAATGAACAACAAGGCGAAGTAACGAGAATTATAAATGAGTATGAACTCTCGTCTTTGGCATGCAAGCCCAAATAATGTTCGCCTAATGTACGAGTTAATATAGTCGTTCGTAATTGTTCAGTCATGTCTAATGACAACGTCTCGTTAGAACGACGTGTCTCTAAGTTACCCATCTCTTATGGCGGGTCACCCACGGCAATAGCCACTCCAGCTGTAGGTCTCCGTACGAACAATCTGTATTCGCTGGAAATTTATCCAGATACTTACGGCTACCACACGGTGTCCTAGTATCGTTAATGGATCACAGTTCACACAAGAGCCACATCCTTGATAAACTTATCTATACCATCCGCATCGCTTTACTATTCTTTTTTTTTTCTAACACAGCAGACCAAGGCGTTCCAATCCTGATTATGTCGACTCGGGATCCAGTGCTAGATACGAGAGCGGCGTTAAAGAGGCCAATGCTCCGTATATAAGTTCTCAGATATTTTATATCTTATTATCCTAATGCTACAACGTTTTACTTACGTTCCTTATATTACACATATAGAACATCATTGCCGCTAGTTCGTTTTATAATATGTTCATATATACGAACGGTACTGTTATCGCACAAGTAATAATAAAGCACATTAATACACACTCAAGCATATTAATTCACACAGCAGACATTCAATCTTATCACATATTTTCACACAATGTCTGAACTGAGGAATCCTCAGAGACAATCAAGCCACATAAATAACATACCGTTCACCCTGAAAGTATTACGGTGGAGTATGATTCAGCTAGATCCAATGCTCCTCGTGTCGTCTCTACAATCTATCAATATGCTATCACACCATGCATCAGCATCTCATACAACAGTACACTACGGCACCCGTACCGTTACTAATCCATCCCGGTTTTTCCCCGTTGTTAGCTATAAACGTCTGTCGGGTTTTCGGTTTAACTCGGGATTTGGAACAATGTTATATTACATGCGTAGTCTTGTCTCGTATATCAATATCTATACTTATTGTTGAACTTTGTTATCGCATGTAACTTAATATACCCTTGTATATCATGTAGTTTGTTTTTCTACATTGTATGTATAATTCTTAATTATGCATTATACATTTCACTTAGTATTTATTTTCCTAAGGTTTGTTTTCCCACATTTAATGGAGTATAATTCATATGTAACATACTTTTGGATTTATAAATCCTCATTTCCATGTACACTCCTAACATTAGAACTCTCCATATCTAATGTTTGTAATTCCTTTTCCCTTTACCGTATATCATTTTAATTATGATATTACATGGTTATTAAACCATATAATATTTTTCTACTCCATAACCTATATATTTATTTTATATATGAATTATGGACTTATTTTGTTATATGGAAGTCTTTAATATATATATTCATTCCTTTTAATGAATATCTCTTATATTATAAATGTTATACCCTCTTATAACACTTAAAACCATATTATAATTTCATTCAAAAATATTAATATTCCGAACAGCACCTATGTTCCTTAATTATTTACAAAATCCACCACATAATTTATACCAATGTTATTTATAGTTATATAACATATATTTTGACAACTATGTCATTAAGACAATTATAACTTATTTTTATATTGTTAATAAATACCAAACAGCCCTTAAAACTCTCGGTATTAATTAATTCCCACCAAACTTCCATAATTTACAGCTCACCCCAATTATATTTTCTTGTTACCTTATAGTATATACCTTATATTATAATCCTATTCCTTATATATAATTATAACCCATGGTTATATTTTCTCAAAATAACCGAACAGACCCCATGGTCTACTTAAATTATTTTTTCCACCCGCACTTAATTTCTATATTCACCATTTCCCCTTCCTTTATAACATATAGTTTCCTAATTCCATAAAAACCATATATTATACATATGTCCTCATAAAACCTTGTAATATAATTCCAAAAATCGCCAACATACCAAGAACAAGGTTATAAACATTATTCCTACCTTATTCCTACCTTTACATCTCAATTTTACCACATATGTTACCCATTTGTAACAATATTATGAAATACCTTGTATTATACTTATTTAATTCATAACTAACCCAAATTTAACCAAATCAATTCCTAATAACTTAAGGTTTGTACTAAACTCCTTTTAGTACCCCAAGTTTTCGGAAATCACAATACCACCCCAACTCTATAAATCTTTTACAATTTAATAAGTATCTTATTATAAGGTAGTATTTTAATTTCTTAAATTTTCCAAACTTGGTCAAAGTCTCCTATATAGTCAACTTTGACTTCTAATACCAAATGGGAACCAATTTTTCGGTAATCACTAATAATAGCCTATACTTTTCTATTTTTACAATTTTGACCCAAAACTTTATAAAATGTCATAATTTTTATTAAATTAATTTAAAAAAAACCTAAATTAATTAAGCCCACGGCTTTCTAATTTCCTAGTAATTACGAATTGGCCCCAATTTTAATTATAAGCATAAATAAACTAAATAGGCTTATAAACTTGAATTAAAATGGCCTAATGACATGGCCTTATTACAACCTTGAACTTGCAAAATAAATTACACAATAAATGCCTCAAAATATAGCATATATTTTCGGCCTCACTTTGATTTAATTATTTTTCCACATAATGTCATAATTTGACCATTATGTTAATTAAATCTCTTAAATGACTAGCTTAATTTATCTTAGTCATTTTTTTCCATTTTTAGGTCAATATGACCTATAATTGTAATTTCACTCTCGGCCATATATATATATATGCTTAAAAATTATAAAAATCATAAGTTTAAGGTGTTTATACCTTGATTAATCCTTGTATGAGCTCGGTCACTTGTAGGAAAATTCACCACTTTATTTAGACATGTTTAATACACAAAAACAAGATATGGTTACACTCCAAGCTTGAGCTTAACCATAAGGAATAATTAATGTAAGATTGAAGGCAAAAATCACCTTAAAAATGCAAGGAGTGTTCAAGATGGTTTCGACCTGAACCAAACACACCACAAGGTGTTAGATCCACCATATTGACATAGGAAATAGCTAGATCTAAACAAACTCTCTTGTTATTAGGTTTTACCTTGGAAAAATGCCTTAAAAGAGAGTATTTCTCTTGGATCTTGGTCACCCTTGCTCCAAATGGCTAACCAACTGAATGAATATGTAAATATGAAGATTATGAGTGTATAAACTCATAAAAAACAGAAGAAAGAAACCACATGAAGAGTGGAGGTTCTTAAGGTATGTTTTTACCTTAAATTGTAGATTTGAACAACCTTGGTCCCTCTACTGGTCTCAACCGAGTTTAGCTCTTTTTCTAACCTTAGAACACTGAGAATAAGCCATAGGAATTGATGAGCCACGAAATCTAAGTGTTGGTAGTGAAGAGATGAAGAAAAAGGGCTAAAAATGACATTAAAACACTTACCTTAAGAGCTTAGGAGCTAGGTTTGCCTTCCAAGCTCAAGAACAAGCCTTGAGAGCTTCAAAGGAAGGGAGGAACTCGGCTGGGCAAGGTGGAATCAGACAAGGAAGAAAGGAGAAGGTGGGAAAGGTTTGAATTAATGAAAAAAGTAAAGTTACTATTGCAAATTGAACATTAGGTAGTAATTTGTCTCATATAATTGCAAGCTGTCTCCTCTCTTATTGCCAGCCGATTTCCATGGTCCAAGTGGGTCAATTAATTGACCATTGACCATACTTGGTCAATATTGACTCATGCGGGCCCCACTTTAGGGTTTTATTAATATTTTAATATTAATTTGTAAAAATTCTTAAATTTCTGGAATTAAATTCCTAATATGATACAATATGATAAAATATCATATTTAAGGATAATTATAATTTTTAAGCCCATTAAAAATCAATTTAAAAGGCAATCTCACAAAAACGTGCTTTAAGGAGTTTTAGCGCACATTTTTGTGTCACAGGGTGTTCCTGAGCTTAGTTCTCCTTGAGAACGGTTTTGTTGTGTTCCTTACTTCATTATAATACTTAGGAATCCTCTTTGGATCCTATTTGAGGTCATACAACCTTTATGGTGTCTTAAAGCACATTTTTGGCTTTATCGATCTTAAGGCGTGTTTTGCCTTGTTGAGATCTTTTAGATTGTTCCCCAACAGTATTTAGATGTTTAATAATTATCTTAGATCATTAATAGATCATTTAATTATATTTTAAAGGTTAGGGGTATTTCATGAAGTGTGTGAAATTGTGTTGGCCAACGACCTATTTATAGACTCCAAAATCCATGTGTGTCGGGTGTCATGCCGAGAGTACCTTACCGGCACCATAATAAACACGTGCTAATCTAACGGACAATTGACCGTTAAATCCAACGAAACGATGCTTGTGCCGGACAGGGGATGTCCGGCACCATACTCGGTATTAATTAATTGGGTAACGGTAATTAACTGCCATCTCCTGACGAATCGAGGTGACTTCCCACTAGTGTCTGCTAGGTTCTACCCGGCACTGCATCTGGCATTGGACTTGTTTTGCTACATATTGATGTCGTGAGTGGTGCATCCGGCTTCAAGCACGGCAACACTCGTTCTTTGGTTAGAAGTTTACTCCTTGCATGAAAAAGCATACAAAACATAAGTCTGAACATATAACAAGACTTTATATATAAAATAATATAAATATTAACTATTCTAACCCTAATTTGATTAGTATACCTATAAATCTAGCATATAAAATATGATTAGTCTGCGGCTTATCATCCATATAGGTATCAAAATTTATTTTAGAAGTAGCAAAATATATATTAGGATTTGACTATTATTAAAATGTATTGATTTATTGCATATGATTTCTCATTTTAGCTACTGATATGTTAATAGTAGTATCATACTACTGCAGCGTTAGAAGCCAGTAGCAATTTTTCTACAAAAGGTCTATAAGTAATTTTGATACTACTATGCTTGTAGTGATTGTGTTACAAAAGGGTCGGAAGCAATTATGATGCTACTGTGCTAGTTACGAGTTCACCACTGCTGCGCTAATAGTGATTTTTCTACATCACGGCCAGAAGCAATATTGCTACTACTATGTCAGTAGCGATTTTGTTGCAATAGGCCATAAGCGATTATTTGCTAGTGCATAAACAGTAGCAAGTTTTTGCTTTCGTTTCTCAAGTAGCAATATTAGCCTATCATAAATCAGTGGCAAGTTCAAAGCAATATAGCTACCACAATCCAAAACGGTAGTAGTTTTTAATTAGAGCCTTAGGCATTTCCTACCACTATATATTTGTAACACCCCCGTTTTCCAGCACTAATTTTTTTCTTTTATTTTATTTCTATTTCCATCTTACACAGCGGGAGACTTACAACACTACCCGGGGTGCTACCGCCACATTCCCACTCACTGTGGATGCTAAGGCTTATTACCACCACTATACCAAACTAAGTTGAAACTATTACACCCTTATATATACATATATGTTAAAAAACCCACACCATCAACTTTGACATTATATACATCCATATAATAATACATTCTTCAAAACTCAACAATAGTTTACACAAGTAATTTAAACCTATTACAACTGAACTTATGGAAATACTACATCGCCTTCTAACTTCAGTCTCTAGTTCCCTCTAGCTCCACACCCCTGCGTAACTTCATGACTAGGGAGAGACTCCATCCTTTCTTATACCTATGGTCAGTCATACAATCACAGAGAAAAGACCACAGGGCACATGCCAGAAAAGAAACGTTAGCAAAGCTAAGTAATTCTTGTCACAACATGTCAAATACATTTTATCTTGATGAAAATACTCCAGACAACATAATAACACACAAGTAACCATAGTATGTCATACCACCGAATACCTTACCAGAACATAGCACATATAACCATAATATTACCAGGGCACAATAATATATTCCCATACAATACAATGAAACAACCACAAGATTAAACGAATCATATCATAATCTTGTTCTTTTGCAATCGGGACACTCACCTAGGGGCCGCTGCAAACCAAGTCCACCAATGAAAGCCAGACACTTAATAAGAGGCTGCTGTAAACCAAGTTTACCAATGCAAACTGGACACTCAATAAGAGGTCGCTGCAAACCATGATGCAAACCGGACACCTGATAAAGGTCCGCTGCAAACCTTGATGCAAACCGGATACCCGATAAAGGTCCGCTGCAAACCATGCTAGCTCACCCCATGTTGTTAACTGTGCACACCCCCTATGAGTCATCAGCCCATAGAGTAGATCATGATGGCTTACCCACAATTCATTGGTAGTGGGGAAAAATCAGTGTTCGGCCTCCGAGGGCTCATAAACTTGTAATACCAAGTACCAAATTTATTACCAAGTGTTCAAGCTGTTCCACCACGTCCTTAAACTTAATAAAACATCCAAAAAACATAACAAGAATAATCAAAGCATATAGTCACCATTAACCAATCCAAAACCAAGTTAAAGCACATAATAAACACCTTGAAAATACCTTAAAAACAACTCCTTGTTTAAGGTATTACCCCTGTATAAATTCGTCCCACCTTTTAACCAGTCTATTATCAACATCGTATGAGTATTTGGTCACGAAATAAAAGCAAGAAACCTTCAAAAAACTCTTCATAATTTGAATCGAGACCAGAAAGGTCTTAAAACACATTTTTAGTTATTGTCTTACCTTTAACTCATAAAAACTCAACTAGAGAACTTACCCACGAACAGGAATATTGTTAAGGGATAAGCACTCATCATTTTTAGCCAAAAACCCACGGAAGTTGTTCACAAAAATCACACACCAAGCTGGCTTCAAGTTAAAGCACCAAGTTCACAGAAACTGACATCAAAAGTTCAAGGTTTGTTCACCAAGTTTCCCAGAACTTCTCGAGGCTTATTATACATAAAAATCACCAATAAAGAGTCTAATTTCACACCATGAAAATATTTAGAAGAGATACATAGCATAAGCTGCCGAAAATAGAACAAGCAGAAAGTGTCGCCAGAATTGACACATGGGGAAAGAATGGTGGAGCACAAGAACTACCTGGCTCCTTTCCGCCATTTGTTTTCACCAAAAGTTAGGTACTTAAAATAGATAAATGGGGATACCAAGAACTTCCAAATATTCTCCTGGAAAGACCTCCAAATCCTCTTGTCATTACACGACTTCTGCACTGGGAAGGAAATTGGCTTTTGTTTTGGTGTTCTTGGGTGGCTGGCTTGCTTTACCTTATAATTTGTGTTTCTATGGGTTTACTGAGATAGGAGAAGATGTGTGCTATGTGTTGGAAGGCCTGGGCATGGCTTCTTTCTTATGCGCAGAAGAGGAGAAGTCTTAAGGCAAAGAAAACCTTATAAGCATGGCACCTCATGAAACACCAATCTACCTTTGTAACCAATGATTGGATAAGTAATGTGAACACATCTAAGGGCTAGGAAGAGGTAGTGAAGGTCGTGTCTGCGGCAGGAATCATCATGAGCTGAAGATAAATCATGACATGTAATAAATGACATTAAATGGCATAAATGAGTGGCCAAAATTTTAAGGCCTTGTTTGGCTTGTGTTTGGTGCCTCTTTGCTAGGGTGTGTGTGGTATCATGTTTAAATAATGTGTAAGTTTAAATGGAAGTGAATACACTTTAGGTTGTAACTCATTTAAGGCTTCACTTAAGGGTACAAAAGGAATTAAGGTTTTTTAAGAGAAAATAAGGAACATGTTGTTTTACTTTGACTTAAAATCTAGCTAATGATATTGTGACACCTCTTACTAGCTTGCTTCACCTTCCTACTTGCTTGCTAGCATGTGTGGACAGCTTTTAACCAATCATTTCAAGACACCTAGTGCTTTCCGACACCTCGTGATTAGGTTAACTAGGTTGCCACCTCTTGCTTCCTACTTACTAGGTCACCACCTCGTGCTTACCTCAACTAGGTCGCCACCTCGTGCTTACCAAGCTCTTTACGGTGTTTCCTAAGGAGGAAAGTGATTATGATGGAGTATAACTAGCTATGGGGGCATTTCCGACTACTAGAATTTTACCAGGTGTTGTAGAATTTTCTAAGGCTTCCCATCTTGAGTTACTAGGGTTTTATTAAGTTTCCAAGGATTTCCTATAGTTTTTAAGGTCACTTTCATGATTTCTGAGACTTTCGGGACTTTTGGGAACTCGGGTTTATAGTATTTCCGGGACTTCCAGAACTTTTAGGTTTTCTCATAAACATGGATATTTCAATATTAGTAGCTAAATCACTAATGCAATGTCCCGTTCTATTTGGCTACAAAGTTAGAATTATTTTTTTAACTACTGATTCAAGTCGTAGCTAAAATGGCTTTTCCCTATTCACCTAAGGGAAATATGTGTCGCTGGTAGATGTTATCAACATACAATGTCTAGTTGTGATGACTGTGGATGGTCAAAAGGAGCACAAATGTTAGGGTGAAGAATGGGTGTTTGTGTTGTTAATATATTGGAAACGGGTATGCCCCTTTGAAAAAGGGAGGATTAGGGAACATTTTAGAGGAACCTCAGGTAAAATTTCCCCATGATCCTTCGTTACAATATTAACAACTTATTCTGTAACAATATTTAAAATTACATTATAATAACAATATTATATAAAATTGTTTACCGCCAAGTAGATAGATTACTCTTTTTTCGAATTCTATGCAGAAAATTGTTGTCAATTACGGTATCAAAATTCATTTTAAAATTAGCAAAATATAGATTAGGACTTGATTATTATTAAAATGTATTGATTTATTCCATATGATTTCTCATTTTAGCTATTGATATGTAGGTTGCACTAGCATACTACTGTTATGCTAGTACTGATTTTGCTACAATAGGGTCAGAAGCAATTTTGATGCTACTGTGTTAGTTGCGAGTTTCCACTGTTGCGCTAGTAGCGATTTTTCTACAACAGGGTCATAAACAATAAGGCCACTGTTGTGCCAGTAGCGATTTCGCTATAAACAGTAGCGAATTTTTGTTTGTGCTTCTCAAGTAGCAATGTTAGTCTAAAAATAAATTAGTAGTGAGCTCAAAGCAATATAGCTACCGCAATTCAAAGCGGTCGGTAGCAATTTTTAATTAGAGCCTTAGGCATTTTCTACCATTATATATCAGTAGCTGAATCGTCAATGCAGTAGCCGTCCTATTTGGGTACTAAGCTCTAATATTGACTTTAACTATTTATTCTAGCAGTAGCTAAAATGGCTTTTCTTTATCCATCTAAGGCAAATACGTTCACTGGTAGATGTTGTCAACTTAAAATGTCTAGGGTTGATGACTGTGGAAGGTCTAAAGGAGCACAAATGTTAGGGTTTAGAATGGGTGTGTAGTTGTTTGGGTTGATATAGTGCTTCCAATGATGGGGGGTTGTATTTAAAGTTTTTGTGGTGGTGAAATTTGTTGGGTTTTGTTTTGTGGCTTACTATTAATGGCTGGAAATTTATAAAAAGTGTTTGGTGAATTAGTTTAAATATTAATTTTTATTTGTTTTCACAAAACCACAAATAAACTTGGAAAAATGATGGATAGCTTATGACCGATTTCTTTAACGTGGAGATAACACCAAACAGATAAATGTATGGTCAAATATCTAGTATAGTCAATGAATCCGTTAACACCATAAAGAACCCTAGTCGGCTGGATTTCTCTAGCCCTAGGCCACTTTTCATTTTTCAAAGAAATGGAGTGAAATGTAAACGAAAATGTAAACGATCTAGAACAACAAATATATATAGATTATATGAATATTAATGTCATTATTGACACAAATGCAACACCATTGATTGTTTCATTGATATCAAATTCTCAAAACATAAGGTAAAAGCTCACTCCATACATCATGATCATACATATAGAAAGCACATTAAAGAAGGTGAACTATCTCACACACACACACTTGCATGGGAGTATATATTGTTACAGTCTTCCTATTTCAAATCACGTTGGCAATGATATTTATTCATGGTTTTAGTTTATATTAATGATCATCACAGTGCTCGCAGTGGCAATGCTTGGGGAGGCCGTTGCCGTCGTCCTCGCATGTCCCAGTATAGTCATTACCGTAATTGGTCTTACAAAATGTGTCGCAGACACTATCCTCAACACAAACAATTGGAACGTCTGGGTCATGTGAGTGACAAACTTGGGCGGTTGCTGAACAAACAATCAAAGAAATCATAGTGAAGATATAACAGTAGCAATAAATAAATTATTGTTCCAACTTCCAACCTGCAAACACACATGTACTATTAGCAAAATATATATCTAATGAACATATGGAAGAGAGAATTTACCTGAATTAGTGAGAAAAAGGACAAGCAATGCGATCCCAATCAGATACTTGTCGACCTTAGCCATATCTTAATTTTTAGTAGGAGAGATTACCGATTAAGCACTTTTTCAGCAGCAGGCACAATCTATAACTATGTATATGTGTACCGGAGACAATTGCAATCAAGAGAGAACAAGGTTATGGGTATTTATAGGGCAATTGATGATGATTATCCAACCCGTACGTATATCTCTGGTTCAACTCGTAGTTAACATATAATATAAACTCATTGACATGACCACATTATATACTCATAATGGATGCTAAATTACCCTATATGACCGCTCAACCCTTTTCAAATTAATAAACATATAACATCGGCGGTTCTGACTTTCAAATCACTATAACATATACTCAATTATAAGTACCATTTTCTTTAAAAAATATATATATAAGTACAATATATTTACAATAATCGAGTAGCATTTTACATATCAGTTATTGTCAAAGAAAAATTAATTAATGGTCATGCCAACTAAACCTTATTAAATTAAATGATAAGAACAGAGACCGGTACATACATAAATTAATTATTAATCTATGATATTATATATATGGGGCATATTGTCAACTAATATTAACATCTAAGTGATATGACGCGGAATTAGTCTATATTTTTCGTTCAAATTGAAATAATTATGTATATGTAGGAATGATGTACCATTTCTTAATCTAGCTATTACTCTTTAATGTCGACATGAACTTATATATATAGGAATAGGACACAAAAGGAATGACCTTGTAGTAATTGCTACAAGGAAATCAAGTTTTAACTAATGCTTAAATATGAGCTAACTAACCTGGTAGCCAAATGAACGGGCTATGCTATTCAGAACTAACTACTGATCTGTATGATAGGCAAGCCCATATATATATATCCGTAAACAAAAACTCACTACCATTTTTTATCATGTAGATATTTTGCTGCGACCTCGCTACTAGGAGAGCGTTGCGCTCTGAAATGAGGTATCAACATTTGCTACTATAATGGCTGTAACAAAAGAAAAAACCTATTGATATACAGTAGCAAATCATCGATACCAGCACATCGGTATCTCTGGACTTTGGTACATGTAAAGTGATAACAAATTTCCAGTTCTAAGAAATTAGCTAAAACAAGATAAAAACCTATAAAAGAATAAAACTATCATAGTAGTAGAAACCCTCGCTGCGAGCACATTCTTATCTGGACCTTGCTACTTGTAAAGCGGTAAAAAACTACTGCTACCAATACAAAAATAGCTAAAACATGACCAAAATCAACTAGTTCAAAACGCTTTTAGAGACGTCCACTTAGAGTGGTTATTGAAGAAACTGTTCTCTATAAGTCAATTTATGCTTCCAAATATATCTACGGAGGCCTTAAAAATCCTGCCTTTAAAGTTTCATTTTTTTTAAATGAGAAACCGCCTCTAAAGTGGAAGAAACTACTAATACAAAAATAGCTAAACAAGATCACCAGATTCGAAGCTGTATAAGGCTCTCACCACTCCAATTTCATGGCTGGTATGGATGAGATTAAGTGGATTGTTGGGGCGCTTTAGTCGATTGGAGTGAGCACTGTTCTACCAAACACACAACCTCTGCTACTGCTCTCGTGGAATTTGTCTCACCTCTGTGTGAATCGTTCTCGAAGGGATAGCAAATAGATATCTCCTCCTCCCAGCACAAAGGCGCACACATGTGAAGTCGAGTAACTGGAGGTCGACCAAGACTCGTTCACCAATTCGTTCGGAAATTTTCACTACATTGTCATACCCGCAGGCACCACCTGTTTGTGTAATTGACGCAGTGAAATTTATTCAAGCGAAGCCGAATTCTGGGTATGGAGCTAGTCGCCCCCAATTTGAGAGGAATGGCCACAACCACAAGCATCACATGGTGTCTCTGCTGCATTTCGGCTAAAGTGGAAGTAGCATGTGCAAGATACCTCCACTGATCTAGGAGCAGAATTTCTCCTCTTTTTTAAAATGGGTCTGCCTACGCCAACACCTGAAAGTACACTGTTCGTCGATAATCTTCGTGAAATGTAAGTATCAATCTGTTGTGGAATCTTTTTCATCCTTTCGGGAATATTTGTCATATTCGAATAGCAAGAAAGAAAAGAGTCGACTTAAATCGACGCTTTGCATTTGTTGAGTTCCACTTCCAAAGTGATGCAAAGAAAGCTATGAGTTATCTCCATGGTCGACCCATTGAAGGCCGTAGGATTATTGTTGAGCAGGCCATCCCTTGGAAACCAAAAAATCGACGCTCTACGCTCTACTTCTGCTGCTTCGTCTGCCTCCTCTTCACAGAGAGAGAATGTTTCTCCAACCCAGAAAATTGCTCAAGAGATTGAGAGTCCTTTGGTTGCTCATGATTCTCAGTTTATGACACGCCCTATTTGTCTAAAAGCTTCAAATATAATGGCCTCAAAGCTGGAGAGAAGCATTGTGTTTCAATCTAGAAGTCATCTCTGTTCTGAACAACTTAAGATCAAGCTTCATAAATGGGTGCATGTACGAAATCATCCCCCTCTCTGGTGATAAGGTGGTTGTTGTTCTGCATTCTATTGAAGACTGTATTAAACTCCTGGAGAAGAAAGCTCACTGGAAAATCAAGGCTTGGGAGCCCTCTGACCAACCGAACACTAGACTAGCGGATATCATAATCAGAGGAATTCCATTGATTGCATGGTCTACAGAGAATATCATCTCAATTGCCCAACACCTAGGAAAAGTGATTGCCATTAAGGGAGACAAGAAGCAAGCGTCAGGCTACTACTCCGATGCGATTGTTAGGATTGAAACCAATCAATTCACTTTGATTAATGAAAATTTCACTATCCTCGAATAATATCCCTACAACTGTGGGTGTTAGTGAAACCAACAATCTCCAAGTTTTTTCTTCCTTGTCTCCAACTCTGTCTATGGAGCATGTGACAGGCCAAGACAACATGATAGTTGATGAGATGGGAATTCCAAGATCAAGTTCTCCATCCAAAGTGTTGAGTGTACCAATAAGGATACTAACGATTCTCAGACAGATTGTGAGAGCTCTGATGCACTGCGCTGTCTTGGAACTCTGCGTCCGCTTGAATATGGTTTCCTGAAGATGGTCCCAATAATCAGGTGGATCCACTTAATTGTCTGACGTGCTCTCCAGATCATGCCCTACAAGACCAACTTGCTCTATCTGCCCATCTTGCATCACAGAACATTGACGATGCTCCTGGTGGTATGTGTGATGTTTCTCATGAAGCTCACTCAGTCATTGGGTCAGATTCTCACATTGAATTAGTCAACTCTGAACCTAATGAAGCGATTGACACTTTAATACCCCGAACCTAAAAATCATGATTAAATTACTCTAATAGGATTGTTAAAGGCCTAATGGTGCCTAAAGAGTATTGGTAAAGAGAATAAAACCAAAAAAAGAGAAAACGCTTGAAAAGCGAAAAACGCTAAACACGCGCATTAAATAAGTATAAGAGATATATGATCTTGTTAGGGTCCGAGATGGATTCCTAAGGCATAGTTAGGCCTAATTAGTATACGGGAGTGATTCCCGAAGAAAACGGATCCAAATAATGGATTAAAACGCTAACGGAGTTTTAAAGCACGTTTTTCGAGAAAACCCGAAAACGTGACTTTAAGTGTCAAACGGACCCGTAAAAATTATAGTTGATTAAATAACTATAAATAAGTATTAATGGAAGCTTAATACCATTAAAAAAGAAACGAGAAAAATCCGAAAACGGGCTGGTTAGTGAATAGTGCCAAACCGGGTAAAAAAAACGAGCGTTTTCTGTCAAAAACCGAAAAAAAAACGCTCCAGCATGTATGTATACAGTGGGGCCGATCTTTATTGGCTTAATTAGCCTTTCCCCTTACTAATAGCTAGTAAATAAGAAAGAAAGAAAAAATAGTAAAAGTAAGTAAGGGAATAGTATAAGAGACTTTACTACTCTCTCACACCTCCTTCTTTATTTCTTTCACGATCATTTTCTCCCCTCCAACTAAGCTCCTTCTTCTTCCTCTGTAAATGCCGATTCCAAAGGAAGATCACAAGCCCCATCTTCTTCCTCCTCTAACTTGCTCATTTCTTCACCGAATCGCAAAAAATGCTACCGTTAGATTCGTATCGGCAAGGGCTTCGTTTTCCACCCATCAAAAGCTTGGAACCTCCATCTTCACCTCCATGGCAGTTTGACCTTTTGAAGCTTGAATGGGTGCTTCTGACTCTCCATCATCTCCTTAATGCTCTAAGGTAAAAATAAAAGCAAGAGTTTCATCCTTTGTAGCTTTGCCTTACAAAATCAAAAATTTCCCAACGTTGGAAATTTTCTCCATTTCAGCCGGTTTCTCTATGCCTTTGTGGAGTGTTGGGAACTTCATCAATTGATGGCCAAGCTATCCTTTTGGACATTCTAAGGTAATACCTAAGCTAAGCTTTGAAAACTAACTCTTAAAATGTTAGTTTTGTGAGGAGAGTTGAACTAAATTGACTTGTATTGTGTGGTGTGGGGATACGATTGTAGTTAGCAATCTATGCCCCTCTGTTTTGTGTGGAAACAATAAGAGAAAGAAGGAACAAGAGAAAGAGGAAGAAGAGAAAGGAACCGAAAATTTACAAGGTAATGAACTCACCTTGAGTTGGTTTAACTTCTTGCAAAACAGATTTTTGTAAGTGGGTGGATGATCTTGTATTAGTGTAGTTGAGATACTACAATTTGATGATGAATGAAGCTGTTTTAATGTTGCTTAAGTGTGGGGAAATAAGCTTGAGTCTAAGCTAGTTTATTTGTGTGAACAATGGGAATTTGATGTGTTGTTGATGCCTAAACAAAAAGGGGTGAAGAAGTGGTTATGAGCTGATTTAATTGTGGTGAAAATGTTTGGGAAGTAGGCAAGTGCTGTCAAAAATTGCCTAGGAGAGTATGGACTTGGTGTTTCATTTAATGGAAGAAATTATGTGTGTTTAAGAGGTGTTAAGTGTGTGATTAATGGTTTGAAAACCAAACTAAGAGGAAGAGTGTGTTAGTAGTGAAATAATGTCATTGGAGGGCTAGGAATGGCATTAGTGTGTGGAGTATTGAATGGTAAGAGACAATACCAAAATCTGTTACAAGGGTTTAAGGAACAAGAGAACCAACTATGAAGTATAAGTGTATTTGAGTGAAATAATCAAGAGATAGTGGGAGGACTTGGAGGTTGGATTAAGGTGATTTAGAAGGGTAATTAAGTGCTAAAACATGTAGATTATAAGTGGAAAGATTGGAGAATCAATGGTGAAAGAATGAGGTTGTAACAGATTTGGAAAATGCCAAATCTGTCAAAACTGCAGCAGGGTCCGGGACTAGGTCTAGGACCATGTTCCAGACCACCCCCTAAAATACCCCCGAGAGTTTTCCAGTTTGTTAGGTCCGGACTTAGGTCCCTCCCCCATGTCCCGGACCACCCCTTAAATAATGGCCGAGGATAGAAGTCTGTACCTGGTCCGGGACTTAGGATGGGGACAAGTCCCGGACCATATTGAAATTCATGCCGAGAGTTGGGTGCAGGTTTGGTCCGGGACTTAAGAGATGTATAAGGTCCTGAACCACTTCAAAATTGTGGCCGAGAGTTAAGACCAGCATTGGTCCGGGACTTAAGGTAGGGACAAAGTCCCGGACCACCCCCAGAATCCTACAGAGAGTTTTAAAGGTTTCTAATGATGGGGGTTTGAATGTTAATGATGTTATAAGATGTTAAGGCCTTGTTTGGTGACATGTAAAGGCCCTAGAAAGTGTTAGTAGTGATTGAGAAGTGAGAACTCAATTAACAAGAGTAAAACCGAGATAACGGGATAACGGGGTATGTACGGGAGTAACATTAATTATGTACCGTATGATCTTAATATATATAATAATGTTTGAAACATTATCAGAGAATCGTGCGTGACCCGGGCATGGTGAGATGGCACGGTAAAAGTAAACCCCGGTGAAAGGTATGATTTTCTCATACTCCGCGTGCCAACCGAGTTACGTTGATTTGTGTGTGTGTGCCGGCTTAATCAAGACTAAAGCATGAAAATAATCCCTTGTTTGATTATCTATGTCATGTTGTATGTTGAATGAGCTAACATACTTGTATGCCGGTGTGGTCTAACATAGAGTAAGACCGACTCATAGTGAGTAACGTTGGCTAGAGACCCATAGGTCGGGTCGAAGCTTATGATAACGAAAATGTGCAAACACACAAACTATACGTTAAAATATAACGATAACGCAAACATATGAGCTCCCTAGAATGTGAGGAGATGTACGGGTTGAGTAATTACCCGATAACGGTTAGTAAACCATAATGACACAATCCACGAAACAAATGAGAGTGGAAAGATAAGTGAACCTAGTTCAAGAGGATTAAAGATAGTTCGAAGATGTGAACTATTAAAGAAGGTAAAAGAGACCTAAGGGATTAGTAGCTCCCTTGAGACGTGGTCGACCTCCTATATGAGGATTTTACCTGGTATAAGAAAATAACCGAAAGTATGAGTAAATGAAAAGTATGGGTAACTCTTAAAACCTAAGATTAGCCGAACTTGTGTATTGTTCCCAAAGTCATTAGAAACATCGAGAGTGATGCTTCTAGACTAAAACACATAATATTATTATAACTCCGAGAGAGGAGTGTATGGGAATGAGAGTAATCCGAGAGTAGTCGGACCTAAGTAAAAGAGTTAGGAACTAAGAGAAGTTCTGTGAGCTAGTTGAACCTTCCCACCATGCTAGACCAGAGTAGGGTTGAAACCGGGGAAAGACTATGCTCGAGAGCCATGAGTTTTGGCCTGAGAATGTATTAAGAGTAACAAGCGTGACGTAGGAGATCTGTAGTGTCTCAAGAATCTACAATAGCTTGAGTATGAATAACCCAAGAGTGTGGGTGATATAATGTATATAAGTAACCCGAGAGAATGGGTGAGTATAAAATGAGTAGCCCAAGAAATGGGTGTTATAAGAATAAGTAACCCGAGAGAGCGGGTGAGATATTGAATAAGTAAACAAGGCATAGTGAGGTATAACCCTCAAGGCCTAAGAGTAAACAGATACAACTACAACCTTGTTATGTTAGTTAGGAATTGTGTTCAGTGATTGGATGTAGAATCCTTGAGTAATACACATATATATATTGTATTGCTATGATGCATGTTGTTTGACTAAAATGAACTCCATGTATATCCGACAAAAGTAGTCGGCGTACCCCGGTTAGCACTCAGGGTATGAGAATTTCATATGCAGCGTTAAGCTGAGCCCCTAGGGGCAACGTTTTTTATTTTCAGGTACACCGAAGATGTTACCGTTCGAGAGTAGGACGGGGTCGGTGGTTGCATGGGTAGTTAGATTTAATTACTTATGTATTGAAAGAGGTGTAAGGCCGAATATGTTGTCGGCATCCATATATTGTAGACTCGGTATAGTAAAGAAATGATTTGAGTAAAGTATTCATATTGTGTATTCGGTTGTTCCAGTTCATCAGACCGTTACGGTATGTAAGTTAAGCCAGGTTAGCCACATGGGTGGCTAACGGCGTTGTTTCACCCCTCGTGTAAATAGAGTTCCGCTGCGTGAGTAAGAGTAATTAGTAACGGTTTAAGAGGTAATGACGAGATTAACGGTTGGGGTGTTACAAAATGGTATCAGAGTGAAGTATCGCTCTGATGACTGGAAATACCGAGCTCAAGAATACCGGTTAGAAATTAGAGACTTAGGGCTAAGGGTTGAGTGATAGCGTGAGAGATGCGCTAGTTAGGAACTTCCAGTAAGATCTGGATACCTACAATACCAGACCCGCCCTCCACAACCCCCATATTAAAAGCTCGGGGAAGAACGCCAGAGAGACGGGAAACCCGATCTGGCAATTTATAAATATATCTATATTAACCAGAACCAGTCATGCGGTTGATCCCAAGAACCGGAAACCCCGGCGATGGATCCCGTTGGAGCGACAATAACCGCACTCGATGGCGAGACGTCAAAACATCCTATTCCAGGGAGACCAGAATCTGTGGCAGCTTGGGGCGACATGCTTTGCAGTCGCGAGAACCTAGCTGGCCGAGCGGCAGCAAGAAGAAAGCACCAATCGTGCGACAAGACGGACTCATAAGAAATAACGAGAACCGGGACACATGTCTACGGACCGCCCTGGTTATGTAATACTACTAACGGCTATACCCGAAGAAGTTGAAATACTTAACTGATATAGCTTAGACAGCTACGAGCAAACTACGGGATATACCCGAATAGGACTACTGAAGTAGTGCCTAAATAACTTAAACCTCGGTAACCACAATGAAGACGTGGGAACGAGCAACGAGGTAGAGCATAGAACTAAATAATTAAGGAACTCCGATAGTGGAGAAGCACCTAAATGACTGACAGTCATGTCAAGATGTATGAGAGGTAGCTCTAAAGAGTAGTTATCCAACTAAAGGATCAAGGAAAGCCGACAAGGCTACCAAATACAATGTGAACGATACCGTGACCGGTATGAGTTAACCTAAAAAACCGCCTGTACCGCGCACTTGCCTGCCACGGCAAGTGTAGTATTAATGGGACTATTAAGAGGCGCTTTGACAAGCGACCAGTACTTAGCAATTACCAAAAAGGCGAGAGAAGCCAATATGGCAAAACAACCCTAAGAATTGTGAATAACGAAACCTTGAAAAGGCCTAACGGCCTGATCATTGTATTAAGAACATACCAGTCAGTGAGAAACTGGACTCGGTAAGGAGCAGCCGGCATTGAAATGCCATGAAGAATTTACCTTCAAAACCCAATTTTCTTTCGAAACTCAAATTTTCCAAAAACCCCAAATTTTAAAACCAAACCAGGGAACCACGGTAATTATCATAGGACGATATAAGAGGAGTTGGCAACAGAATACTTCACCTAGGCATGACACCGACACTACAAGTGTACACAAACGAGACATGGAACGACCGCACTCCGAAGGAGCTTGCGGGCCTGACAGACCAGTTATGAGTTAGTCGGGTAAGTGGCAACGTATCAATAAGATACTCCATGTATGTATACAAGTAGAGTACGGAACACGGGAAGTAGCCCACTCCATACTACGGACGAGAGAGCCAATCCAAACCAAGATATTTGGACACCTCGAATGATCGAAGAACGCAAAGAAGTTTACGAAACTAAAGGAGTCTAGAAACCAGTAAGGTGACGGACCTAAGGATATAGCGTGGATAAGTGCGAGAAGCACAGAGTATTAAGTATAGACATAGGATATGTCTCAGGAATCAAGGAGGAAATACCTGATAATTGGAATGAATACCAGTGTAAGCAATAAGATGAATGCCTTAAATGATCATATCAATGTTTAATAAACGGGATAGGATTCCCACAACGTACCTCACTGAGGAGAATAACGACCTGACCAAGAAGTTAAAGGAAAAAGAATCAATGGTCCCCAAGAGTGGGAGACATTACAACCCTAAACGGGATAGTTCGAGTTTTACATAGCCGCAAGGCGAAGTCGCAACTGAACATAACCATAAGTACAAGCCAGATGTAATGGCGCGACTCAGTAACACCCAGAAGCAATCCGTGAAGGGTGCCGGAGGCAACAGTAGTTGAACGAAACATCGTGTTGAGAACACAAGTGTTAAAGCGAACACTCGGGTAGAACCCGAAGGGATCCCACATGAAACGGGATACCCTAAATTGCCAAAGGGCATGAAATAATACCAAGATACTTAAAGGGCCTTCCAGGTACAGAAGTGTGATGAGGCAGCTATGTCAAAGAGCCCAGCAATACCTCCAAATCATTTAATGGTGTACGAGGAGCAAACATTGTATAAACAGCCGCACAGAGCATGGCTCGTGGCAACGAGCGTTGTAACCAGAAAACCAACTACAATGTGTAGATCCAAACATTGCAAACCTATGCACAAAGGCATAAGAGAAATAGTGGAGAATGAACACTACCTTACAGCGGGAATACCCCTCGTTACTGTGGGGCCTATGGAGCGTCAATTGCGTGAATCCCCTAGAGAAAGGCTACCACCTAAGTATGTTATGTGAAACCGCTAGAGCGGCGTAGTGATACTTGAGCATGTGCATATTGCCAAGGAGCATATGAATAGGCCTGGCAAAAGTACGAAAACGAATATATGACCTGAAACACGACACGATATAGCAGGTATAGGTATTTAATTTTATACACGAAACTAATTTGTGTCGTGTATCGTATATACATGATTTATTAACGTGTCGTGTACCGTATCTAATTGATACTTATCGTATACACAAAATACCTGTAAAATAATTCGTGTAGACGTATAATTCGTGTACACAATAATTCGTGTATGACGAATAAATTTCGTTTACTTATTTATTTCATTAATTCGTGTAAATATAATGTTTTGGTATTTCTTTTTATATGTGTTAATTATTTATTTCATTAATTCGTGTACACATGTGATTCGTGTACAACATGTAATTGTGTATACACGAATAAATTGCGTATATTTCGTTTCGTTTACAGGTAGTTTGAATTTCGTATTCGTATATAAATTCTATACACGAAAATATTTTCATGTGTTGTATCGTGTATCTTCATGTGAATTTCGTGTCGTGTATCGTTTCTATTATTTACACGATACGAAAATACATTTGACGGCCTACATATGAACACAAATAGTAGTGGAAAGGCTTTGATAGCGCTGGAAGGAAACCGAGAGAGTAAACGGATGAGTAGACACTACATGTGTGCAATATGAACTGCAGAGTAAGCAGTTGCGCAAGTGCGTAGGGAGAGTTAAGAATAGCGTATTTGTTGAGCCAAGTGAATGGCAGCCATAGTGTGAATGGTGAGAACACTTGGGCGGAAGCTAAAGTTAGAGGATGCCATGAAATGAGTAAAACATGGTACGCGGTAAGCGACCATTGTAAGAGTAAAATAAGATAATGATATGAAGCTGATGAGGAAATGTGGTAAGGGAGACATATTCATTCCTATCTCATGAGAGATTTACTGTCAAGGGTTTACCGTTTTGCACTCTATATGACTGAGTGTTTTGGTATTGCACTTGGCGGTAATGATCGAGTGGAGAGTCAGGAATTGAGGAATGTCAACGAAGCCTGTCGAGTGAGAATCTACAGAATAATCGTGCGGCCATGGCCAAAGATGCACAAAGAAGTTGGCCATAACCCACAGGTCCCAGAACCGATGGATAGTAATGCACAGTAGTATGAATGAAGTATCCATGTACAGAAACAAGTAAACAAACATGATTCAGAGTCATTATTAAATGAGGAAGCACTACATGCTTAGTAGTAGCTTGACCTCAACCGACAACAAGTCGAGAAAAGTAAGTGAATAATCACGAGGTATACAGTGCTATACGGAATAGATTTCCAGAGAATTGGAGAGAAAATCTATAACTCATCGAATTCGCATACGGTAAGAGATACCAAGCGACGATTAAGAAACCCTATTCCCAAGATAAAAAGTGATTAAAGGGAGTAAATAATACATTGAGATTACCAAGGGCGAATTAAGCTCTAGTTATCAGGTCACGCAGTAGAAGCTAGTGGACCGTAATTCAAGGTCAAGTATACCTTGTAAATGTGAGTAAATGGCTAATCATAAACACCTTGAAGCCTTAGAGGCTAGAACCGAAACCGGTTATGAGTTAATTAACCGCATTGAAGCTAAAACACTTCATGATACTCGAATTAGTGAACCAATGTTCAGTGATAACATATGGTCGATTACGCGGGCGTAACCCCTTTTAAGGGGGGTAGGGCGAGAAACCACTTAGAATATGTTTTACGTATAGGTGCGTAAACTAATATGGGCATATCACAAAAGAAATTGTTTTGATGATTGGAACTTATGTTACATAAACATATGTACCCATTCATTGTGTAATAATGATTATTGTGCATGAGAGCAAGTAACGAGTATGTAATTATGAAAAGAGGAGGAGAGAAACTCCTGGGGAATGAGAATCCCAATAGCATATGTCTAGTGAGATTAGACATGAGACATAATGAGTATGAATCGGTATGAAACCGATGTGTAACCTAGTAGGGTGAGTCCCCTAAGTGATTTTATTAAGAATGATTGATGGAGTGAATTCCATCCTTTGGAGTTGTATGTTGTGTTTAATGAGGCCATAAGTATGTAATGCCTAGGCAAGGTAAGTGAAACAAATAGAGAGTAATGGATGACTTAAGTTCCATAACAAGAGATAATTTTGAAATGAGTTGGGTTATGAATACGACTAGAAAGAGTAAAAAGATAGAAACGAAAATGTTTGACTATCTGTTTGTTTGAAATTGACGTGGGAGGCGGAACTTGATCTGCTAGCGATAAGGGAAACCGAACACAAATTGGGGTGGAAGGATAGTTCAACACTGATGCTGATCACATCAGGGTCGGATGATTCTTGAAGCTCCCTATAAGTGGTCACAAGTAATCACGCTAAGAAAAGATACAACTACCATAAGCCGGATTTGGAGTTGTGTGATGTTTTAAAAAGAATTTTCAAACAGATTTTGAAAAGGATTTTCTTCAAGTATGAAGATGGATATGGAAACTGGTTTTGAAACCGCTATCACCCGCGAGGGCTACGGCCTTAAGTCTTGATGACCGGTAGAACGGTGGGCGTGTACTAGTTTTGAAACCATTGCACCGTACGTGCGGCGGTCCTAAGTGACCGGTTTTGGGCGGTGACAGTGTGTGATTTTTCCAAAGGCAGCGGACGGGGAGAGTACCCTGAGACGATCCTGTGTTGAGTGAGTCAACCAGAGTGCCTGAGGATATGTATATGTGTAACGTTTGATCAGAACCGAAGGGACCATGGGCCAGAGAGAGTAAGTGCCCATTTGTCATGAAACGGCTGTGGACCAGAGAGTGTAAGTGTCCAACGTGACCGGTACCTAAGGGATCTGTAGTATATTACTTAATATGGATTCGAGGACTGTAGTGCCTTCTTGTCTTCGGACCGATTCCATGGAGAGAGCACAAAGAGTATTTTTTATTGCTATACATGCTGTGATATGTGTGTGGTATGTGTAGTGTGAAATGAGACTGACTTGTGGAGTCTATGAGGTTTACATGTATTATAACCTTGGCATTGCGTGCCCATGAGAGTAACGATATAGGATTCACCAACTTGAGGACAAAGTTCTAAGGGGGGAAGATTTTAATACCCCGGACTTAAAAATCGTGATTAAATTACTCTAATAGGATTGTTTAAGGCCTAATGGTGCCTAAGAGTATTGGTAAAGAGAATAAAACCAAAAGAAAAGAGAAAACGCTTGAAAAGCGAAAAACGCTAAAACGCGCATTAAATAAGTATAAGAGATATATGATCTCGTTAGGGTCCGAGATGGATTCCTAAGGCTTAGTTAGCCTAATTAGTATATGGGAGTGATTCCGAAGAAAACGGATCCAAATAATGGATTAAAACGCTAACGGAGTTTTAAAGCAGACATTTTCGAGAAAACCCGAAAACGTGACTTTAAGTGGTCAAACGGACCCGTAAAAATTATAGTTGATTAAATAACTATAAATAAGTATTAATGGAATCTTAATAACCATTAAAAAAAGAAACGAGAAAAATCTGAAAAACGGGCCCGGTTAGTGAATAGTGCCAAACCGGGTAAAATAACGAGCGTTTTCTGTCAAAAACCGAAAAAAAACGCTCCAGCATGTATGTATACAGTGGGGCCAATCTTTATTGGCTTAATTAGCCTTTCCCCTTTCTAATAGCTAGTAAATAAGAAAAGAAGAAAGAATAGTAAAAGTAAGTAAGGGAATAGTATAAGAGACTTTACTACTCTCTCACACTTCCTTCTTTATTTCTTTCACGATCATTTTCTCCCCCTCCAACTAAGCTCCTTCTTCTTCCTCTGTAAATGCCGATTCCAAAGGAAGCTCACAAGCCCCATCTTCTTCCTCCTCTAACTTGCTCATTTCTTCACCGAATCGCACAAAAATGCTACCGTTAGATTCGTATCGGCAAGGGCTTCGTTTTCCACCCATCAAAAGCTTGGAACCTCCATGGCAGTTTGACCTTTTGAAGCTTGAATGGGTGCTTCTAACTCTCCATCATCTCCTTAATGCTCTAAGGTAAAAATAAAAGCAAGAGTTTCATCCTTTGTAGCTTTGCCTTACAAAATCAAAAATTTCCCAACGTTGGAAATTTTCTCCATTTCAGCCGGTTTCTCTATGCCTTGTGGAGTGTTGGAACTTCATCAATTGATGGCCAAGCTATCCTTTTGGACATTCTAAGGTAATACCTAAGCTAAGCTTTGAAAACTAACTCTTAAAATGTTAGTTTTGTGAGGAGAGTTGAACTAAATTTGACTTGTATTGTGTGGTGTGGGGATACGATTGTAGTTAGCAATCTATGCCCCTCTGTTTTAGGTGGAACAAGAAGAGAAAGAAGGAACAAGAGAAAAGGAAGAAGAGAAAGGAAACCGAAAATTTACAAGGTAATGAACTCACCTTGAGTTGGTTTAACTTCTTGCAAAACAGATTTTTGTAAGTGGGTGGATGATCTTGTATTAGTGTAGTTGAGATACTACAATTTGATGATGAATGAAGCTGTTTTAATGTTTCTTAAGTGTGGGAAAAGCTTGAGTCTAAGCTAGTTTATTTGTGTGAACAATGGGAATTTGATGTGTTGTTGATGCCTAAACAAAACAGGAGAAGAAGTGTTATGAGCTGATTTATTGTGGTGAAAATGTTTTGGGAAGTAGCAAGTGCTGTCAAAAATTGCCTAGGAGAGTATGGACTTGGGTGTTTCATTTAATGGAAGAAACTAGGTGTGTTTTAAGAGGTGTGTAAGTGTGTGATTAATGGTATGGAAACCAAACTAAGAAGAAGAGTGTGTTAGTAGTGAAATAATATCATTGGAGGGCTAGGAATGGCATTAGTGTGTGGAGTATTGAATGGTAAGAGACAATACCAAAATCTGTTACAAGGGTTTAAGGAACAAGAGAACCAACTATGAAGTATAGTGTATTTGAGTGAAATAATCAAGAGATAGTGGGAGGACTTGGAGGTTGGATTAAGGTGATTTAGAAGGGTAATTAAGTGCTAAAACATGTAGATTATAAGTGGAAAGATTGGAGAATCAATGGTGAAAGAATGAGGTTGTAACAGATTTGTGGGAAATGCGAAATCTGTCAAAACTGCAGTAGGGTCCCGGGACTAGGTCTAGGACCATGTTCCGGACCACCCCCTAAAATAACCCCGAGAGTTTTCCAGTTGTTTTAGGTCTGGGACTTAGGTCCCTGCCCATGTCCCGGACCACCCCTTAAATAATGGCCGAGGATAGAAGTCTGTACCTGGTCCGGGACTTAGGATGGGGACAAGGTCCCGACCATATTAAATTCATGCCGAGAGTTCGGGTGCAGTTTGGTCCGGGACTTAAGAGATGTATTAAGGTCCCGACCACTTCAAAATTGTGGCCGAGAGTTAAGACCCAGCATTGTCCTGGACTTAAGGTAGGGACAAGTCCCGGACCACCCCCAGAATCCTACAGAGAGTGTTTTTAAAGGTTTCTAATGATGAGGGTTTGAATGTAATGATGTTAAGAAGGCCTTGTTTGGTGACATGTAAAGGCCCTAGAAAGTGTTAGTAGTGATTGAGAAGTGAGAACTCAAATTAACAAGAGTAAAACCGAGATAACGGGATAACGGGTATGTACGGAGTAACATTTAATTATGTACCGTATGATCTTAATATTAATAATAAGTTTGAAACATTATCAGAAATCGTGCGTGACCCGAGCATGGTGAGATGGCACGGTAAAAGTAAAACCCCGGTGAAAGGTAGGATTTTCTCATACTCCGCGTGCCAACCGAGTTACGTTGATTTGTGTGTTGTGTGTCGGCTTAATTAAGACTAAAGCATGAAAATAATCCCTTGTTTGATTATCTATGTCATGTTGTATGTTGAATGAGCTAACATACTTGTATGTCGGTGTGGTCTAACATAGAGTAAGACTGACTCATAGTGAGTAATGTTGGCTAGAGACCCATAGGTCGGGTCGAAGCTTATGATAACGAAAATGTGCAAACACACAAACTATACGTTAAATATAACGATAACGCAAACATATGAGCTCCCTAGAATGTGAGGAGATGTACGGGTTGAGTAATTACCCGATAACGGTTAGTAAAACCATAATGACACAATCCCAAAAGAAATGAGAAGTCGAAAGATAAGTGAACCTACTTCAAGAGGATTAAAGATAGTTCGAAGATGTATGACTATTAAAGAAGGTAAAAGAGACCCTAAGGGATTAAGTAGCTCCCTTGAGACGTGGTCGACCTCCTATATAGGATTTTACCTGGTATAAGAAAAATAACCGAAAGTATGAGTAAATGAAAAGTATCGGTAACTCTTAAAACCTAAGATTAACCGAACTTGTGTATTGTTCCCAAAGTCATTAAAAACATCGAGAGTGATGCTTCTAGACTAAAACACATAATATTATTATAACTCCGAGAGAGGAGTGTATGGGAATGAGAGTAATCCGAGAGTAGTCGGACCTATGCAAAAGAGTTAGGAACTAAGAGAGAGTTCCGTGAGCTAGTTGAACCTTCCCACCTTGCTAGACCAGAGTAGGGTCAAAACCGGGGAAGTAAGACTATGCTCGAGAGCCATGAGTTTTGGCCTGAGAATGTATTAAGAGTAACAAGCGTGACGTAGGAGACCTGTAGTGTCTCAAGAATCTACAATAGCTTGAGTATGAATAACCCAAGAGTGTGGGTGAGATAATGTATATAAGTAACCCGAGAGAATGGGTGAGTATAAATGAGTAGCCCAAGAGAATGGTGTGTATAAGAATAAGTAACCCGAGAGAGCGGGTGAGATATTGAATAAGTAAACAAGGCATAGTGAGGTATAACCCTCAGGCCTAAGAGTAAACAGATACAACTAACAACCTTGTTATGTTAGTTAGGAATTGTGTTCCGTGATTGGATGTAGAATCCTTGAGTAATACACATATATATTGTATTGTTATGATGCATGTTGTTTGACTAAAATGAACTCCATATATATCCGACAAAAGTAGTCGGTGTACCCCGGTTAGCGCTCGGGGTATGAGAATTTCATATGCAGCGTTAAGCTGAGCCCCTAGGGGCAACGTTTTTATTTTTTAGGTACACCGAAGATGTTACCGTTTGAGAGTAGGACGGGTCGGTGGTTGCATGGGTAGTTAGATTTAATTACTTATGTATTGAAAGAGGTGTAAGGCCGAATATGTTGTCGGCATCCATATATTGTAGACTCGGTATAGTAAAGAAATGATTTGAGTAAAGTATTTGTATTGTGTATTCGGTTGTTCCAGTTCATCAGACCGTTACGGTATGTAAGTTAAGCCTGGTTAGCCACATGGGTGGCTAACAGCGTTGTTTCACCCCTCGTTGTAAATAGAGTTCCACTGGGTGAGTAAGAGTAATTGTAACGGTTTAAGAGGTAATGACGAGATTAACGGTTGGGGTGTTACAAAAATGGTATCAGAGCGAAGTATCGCTCTGATGACTGGAAATACCGAGCTCAGAATACCGGTTCGAAATTAGAGACTTAGGGCTAAGGGTTGAGTGATAGCGTGAGAGATGCGCTAGTTAGGAACTTCCAGTAAGATCTGGATACCTACAATACCAGACCCGCCCTCCACAACCCCCGTATTAAAAGCTCGGGGAAGAACTCCAGAGAGACGGGAAACCCGATCTGGCAATTTATAAATATATCTATATGAACCAGAACCAGTCATGCGTTGATCCCAAGAACCGGAAACCCCGGCGATGGATCCCGCTGGAGCGACAATTACCGCACTCGATGGCGAGACGTCAAAACATCCTATTCCAGGGAGACCAGAATCTGTGGCAGCTTGGGCGACATGCTTTGCAGTCGCGAGAACCTAGCTGGCCGAGCGGCAGCAAGAAGAAAGCACCAATCGTGCAACAAGACGGACTCATAAGAAATAACGAGAACCGGGACACATGTCTACGGACCGCCCTGGTTATGTAATACCACTAACGGCTAGTTGAGAGTAGGTGCGCCCACCCCGCCACACCCGAAGAAGTTGAAATACTTAACTGATATAGCTTAGACAGCTACGAGCAAACTACGGGATATACCCGAATAGGACTACTGAAGTAGTGCCTAAATAACTTAAACCTCGGTAACCACAATGAAGACGTGGGAACGAGCAACGAGGTAGAGCATAGAACTAAATAATTAAGGAACTCCGACAGTGGAGAAGCACCTAAATGACTGACAGTCATGTCAAGATGTATGAGAGGTAGCTCTAAAGAGTAGTTATCCAACTAAAGGATCATGGAAAAGCCGACAAGGCTACCAAATACAATGTGAACGATACCGTGACCGGTATGATTTAACCTAAAAACCGTCTGTACCGCGCACTTGCCACGGCAAGTGCAGTATTAATGGGACTATTAAGAGGCGCTTTGACAAGCGACCAGTACTTTGCAATTACCAAAAAGGCGAGAGAAGCCAATATGGCAAAACAACCCTAAGAATTGTTAAACGAAACCTTGAAAAGGCCTAACGGCCTGATCATTGTATTAAGAACATACCAGTCAGTGAGAAACTGGACTCGGTAAGGAGCAGCTGGCATTGAATGCCATGAAGAATTTACCTTCAAAACCCAATTTTCTTTCGAAACTCAAATTTTCCAAAAACCCCAAATTTTAAAACCAAACCAGGGAACCACGGTAATTATCATAGGACGATATAAGAGGAGTTGGCAACAGAATACTTCACCTAGGTGTGACACCGACACTACAAGTGTACACAAATGAGACATGGAATGACCGCACACCGAAGGAGCTTGCGGGCCTGACAGACCAGTTATGAGTTAGTCGGGTAAGTGGCAACGTATCTATAAGATACTCCATGTATGTATACAAGTAGAGTACGGAACACGGGAAGTAGCCCACTCCATACTACGGACGAGAGAGCCAATCCAAACCAAGATATTTGGACACCTCGAATGATCGAAGAACGCAAAGAAGTTTACGAAACTAAAGGAGTCTAGAAACCAGTAAGGTGACGGACCTAAGGATATAGCGTGGATAAGTGCGAGAAGCACAGAGTATTAAGTATAGACATAGGATATGTCTCAGGAATCAAGGAGGAAATACCTGATAATTGGAATGAATACCAGTGTAAGCAATAAGATGAATGCCTTAAATGATCATATCAATGTTAATAAACGGGATAGGATTCCCACAACGTACCTCACTGAGGAGAATAACGACCTGACCAAGAAGTTAAAGGAAAAAGAATCAATGGTCTACCCAAGAGTGGGAGACATTACAACCCTAAACGGGATAGTTCGAGTTTTACATAGCCGCAAGGCGAAGTCGCAACTGAACATAACCATAAGTACAAGCCAGATGTAATGGCGCGACTCAGTAACACCCAGAAGCAATCCGTGAAGGGTGCCGGAGGCAACAGTAGTTGAACGAAACATCGTGTTGAGAACACAAGTGTAAAGCGAACACTCGGGTAGAACCCGAAGGGATCCCACATGAAACGGGATACCCTAAATTGCCAAAGGGCATGAAATAATACCAAGATACTTAAGGGCCTTCCAGGTACAGAAGTGTGATGAGGCAGCTATGTCAAAGAGCCCAGCAATACCTCCAAATCATTTAATGGTGTACGGAGGAGCAAACATTGTATAAACAGCCGCACAGAGCATGGCTCGTGGCAATGAGGCATGTAACCAGAAACCAACTACAATGTGTAGATCCAAACATTGCAAACCTATGCACAAAGGCATAAGAGAAATAGTGGAGAATGAACCACTACCTTACAGCGGGAATACCCCTCGTTACTGTGGGGCCTATGGAGCATCAATTGCGTGAATCCCTAGAGAAAGGCTACCACCTAAGTATGTTATGTGAAACCGCTAGAGCGGCGTAGTGATACTTGAGCATGTGCATATTGCCAAGAGCATATGAACACAAATAGTATGTGGAAAGGCTTTGATAGCGCTGGAAGGAAACCGAGAGAGTAAACGGATGAGTAGTAGACACTGCATGTGTGCAATATGAACTGCAGAGTAGCAGTGCGCAAGTGCGCAGGGAGAGTTAAAGAATAGCGTATTTGTTGAGCCAAGTGAATGGCAAGCCATAGTGTGAATGTGAGAACACTTGGGCGGAAGCTAAAGTAGTAGCGGATGCCATGAAAATGAGTAGAACATGGTACGCGGTAAGTGACCATTGTAAGAGTAAAATAAGATAATGATATGAAGCTGATGAGGAAATGTGGTAAGGAAGACATATTCATTCCTATCTCATGAGAGATTTACTGTCAAGGGTTTACGCTTTGCACTCTGTATGACTGAGTTTTTTGGTATTGCACTTGGCGGTAATGATCGAGTGGAGAGTCAGGAATTGAGGAATGTCAACAAGACTGTCGAGTGAGAATCTACAGAAATAATCGTGCGGCCGTTGGCCAAAGATGCACAAAGAATGTGGGCCATAACCCACAGGTCCTAGAACCGATGGATAGTAAATGCACAGTAGTATGAATGAAGTATCCATGTACAGAAACAAGTAAACAAACATGATTCAGAAGTCATTATTAAATGAGGAAGCACTACATTCTTAGTAGTAGCTTGACCTCAACCGACAACAAGTCGGGAAAAGTAAGTGAATAATCACGAGGTATATAGTGCTATACGGAATAGATTTCCAGAGAATTGTAGAGAAAATTTATAACTCATCGAATTCGCATACGGAAGAGATACCAAGCGACGATTAAGAAACCCTTATTCCCAAGATAAAAAGCGATTAAAGGGAGTAAATAATACATTGAGATTACCAAGGGCGAATTAAGCTCTAGTTATCAGGTCACGCAGTAGAAGCTAGTGGACCGTAATTCAAAGGTCAAGTATACCTTGTAAATGTGAGTAAATGGCTAATCATAAACGCCTTGAAGCCTTAGAGGCTAGATTTGAAACCGGTTATGAGTTAATTAACCACATGAAGCTAAAACACTTCATGATACTCGAATTAGTGAACCAATGTTCAGTGATAACATATGGTCGATTACGCGGGCGTAACCCCTTTTAAGGGGGGTAGGGCGAGAAACCGCATAGAGTATGTTTTACGTATAGGTGCGTAAACTATACACAAAGGAAATTGTTTTGATGATTGGAACTTATGTTACATAAACATATGTACCCTTCATTGTGTAATAATGATTTGTGCATGAGAGATGCAAGTAACGAGTATGAAATATTATGAAAGAGGAGGAGAGAAACTCCTGGGGAATGAGAATCCCAATAGCATATGTCTAGTGAGATTAGACATGAGACATAATGAGTATGAATCGGTATGAAACCGACCGATGTAACCTAGTAGGGAGTGAGTCCCCAAAGTGATTTTATTTAAGAATGATTGATGGAGTGAGTTCCATCCTTTGAGTTGTATGTTGTGTTAATGAGGCCTAAGTATGTAATGCCTAGGCAAGGTAAGTGAAACAAATAGAGAGTAATGGATGACTATAAGTTCCATAACTAAGAGATAAGTTGAAAATGAGTTGGGTTATGAATACGACTAGAAAGAGTAAAAAGATAGAAAACGGAAATGTTTGACTATCTGTTTGTTGAAATTGACGTGGGAGGCGGAACTTGATCTGCTAGCGATCAAGGGAAACCGAACACAAATTGGGGTGGAAGGATAGTTCAACACTGATGCTGATCACATCAGGGTCGGATGATTCTTGAAGCTCCCTATAAGTGGTCACAAGTAATCACGCTAAGAAAGATACAACTACCATAAGCCGGATTTGGAGTTGTGTGATTTTTAAAAAGAATTTTCAAACAGATTTGAAAAAAGGATTTCTCTTCAAGTATGAAGATGGATATGGAAACTGGTTTTGAAACCGCTATCACCCGCCGAGGGCTACGGCCTTAAGTCTTGATGACCGGGTAGAACGGTGGCGTGTATTAGTTTTGAAACCATTGCACGTACGTGCGGCGGTCCTAAGTGACCGGTTGGGGCGGTGACAGTGTGTGATTTTTCCAAAGGCAGCGGGACGGGGAGAGTAGTACCCCTGAGACGATCCTTGTTGAGTGAGTCAACCAAGAGTGCCTGAGGATATGTATATGTGCAATGTTTAGATCAGAACCGAAGTGACCGTGGGCCAGAGAGAGTAAGTGCCCATTTGTCATAACGGCCATGGACCAGAGAGTGTAAGTGTCCAACATGACCGGTACCTAAGGATCAGTAGTATATTACTTATATGGATTCGAGGACTGTAGTGCCTTCTTGATCTTCGGACCGATTCCATGGAGAGAGCACAAAGAGTATTTTTGATTGCTATAGCATGCTGTGATATGTGTGTGGTATGTGTAGTGTGAAATGAGACTGACTTGTGGAGTCTGTGAGGTTATACATGTATTGTAACCTTGGCATAGCGTGCCCATGAGAGTAACGATATAGGATTCACCAACTTTGAGGAGAAAGTTCCTAAGGGGGGTAGATTTTAATACCCCGGACTTAAAATCGGGATTAAATTACTCTAATAGGATTGTTAAAGGCCTAATGTTGCCTAAAGAGTATTGGTAAAGAGAATAAAACCAAAGAAAAGAGAAAACGCTTGAAAAAGCGAAAAACGCTAAAAACGCGCATTAAATAAGTATAAGAGATATATGATCTTGTTAGGGTCCGAGATGGATTCCTAAGGCTTAGTTAGGCCTAATTAGTGTATGGGAGTGATTCCAAAAGAAAACGGATCCAAATAATGATTAAAAGCTAACGGAGTTTAAGCATGTTTTTCGAGAAAACCCGAAAACGTGACTTTAAGTTGTCAAACGACCCGTAAAAATTATAGTTGATTAAATAACTATAATAAGTATTATGGAAGCTTAATAACCATTAAAAAAAAAGAAACGAGAAAAATCCGAAAAACGGGCCCGGTTAGTGAATAGTGCCAAACCGGGTAAATAACGAGCGTTTTCTGTAAAAAACCGAAAAAATGCTCCAGCATGTATGTATACAGTGGGGCCGATCTTTTATTGCTTAATTAGCCTTTCCCCTACCTAATAGCTAGTAATAAGAACGAAAGAAAGAATAGTAAAAACGTAAGTAAGGGAATAGTATAAGAGACTTTACTACTCTCTCACACCTCCTTCTTTTATTTCTTTCACGATCGTTTTCTCCCCCTCCAACTAAGTCTCCTTCTTCTCTCTGTAAATGGATGCGATTCCAAAGGAAGCTCACAAGCCCCATCTTCTTCCTCCTCTAACTTGCTCATTTCTTCACCAAATCGCACAAAATGCTACCGTTAGATTCGTATCGGCAAGGGCTTTTGTTTTCCACCCATCAAAGCTGGAACCTCCATCTTCACCTCCATGGAAGTTTGACCTTTTGAGCTTGAATGGGTGTGATTCTGACTCTCCATCATCTCCTTAATGCTCTAAGGTAAAAATAAAAGCAAGAGTTTCATCCTTTGTAGCTTTGCCTTACAAAATCAAAAATTTCCCAACGTTGGAAATTTTCTCCATTTCAGCCGGTTTCTCCATGCCTTTGTGGAGTGTTGGGAACTTCATCAATTGATGGCCAAGCTATCCTTTTGGACATTCTAAGGTAATACCTAAGCTAAGCTTTGAAAACTAACTCTTAAAATGTTAGTTTTGTGAGGAGAGTTGAACTAAATGACTTGTATTGTGTGGTGTGGGGATACGATTGTAGTTAGCAATCTATGCCCCTCTGTTTGGGTGGAAACAAGAAGAGAAAGAAGGAACAAGAGAAAAGGAAGAAGAGAAAGGAAACCGAAAATTTACAAGGTAATGAACTCACCTTGAGTTGGTTTAACTTCTTGCAAAACAGATTTTTGTAAGTGGGTGGATGATCTTGTATTAGTGTAGTTGAGATACTACAATTTGATGATGAATGAAGCTGTTTTAATGTTTCTTAAGTGTGGGGAAATAAGCTTGAGTCTAAGCTAGTTTTTGTGTGAACAATGGGAATTTGATGTGTTGTTGATGCCTAAACAAAACAGGGGTGAAGAAGTGGTTGTGAGCTGATTTAATTGTGGTGAAAATGTTTGGGAAGTAGGCAAGTGCTGTCAAAAATTGCCTAGGAGAGTATGGACTTGGGTGTTTCATTTTATGGAAGAAACTAGGCGTGTTTAAGAGGTGTTAAGTGTGTGATTAATGGTTTGAAAACCAAACTAAGAGGAAGAGTGTGTTAGTAGTGAAATAATGTCATTGGAGGGCTAGGAATGGCATTAGTGTGTGGAGTATTGAATGGTAAGAGACAATACCAAATTCTGTTACAAGGGTTTAAGGAACAAGAGAACCAACTATGAAGTATAAGTGTATTTGAGTGAAATAATCAAGAGATAGTGGGAGGACTTGGAGGTTGGATTAAGGCGATTTAGAAGGGTAATTAAGTGCTAAACATGTAGATTATAAGTGGGAAAGATTGGAGAATCAATGGTGAAAGAATGAGGTTGTTACAGATTTGGAAAATGCCAAATCTGTCAAAACTGCAGCAGGGTCCGGGACTAGGTCTAGGACCATGTTCCGGACCACCCCCTAAAATACCCCCGAGAGTTTTCCAGTTTGTTAGGTCCGGGACTTAGGTCCCTGCCCATGTCCCGGACCACCCCTTAAATAATGGCCGAGGATAGAAGTCTGTACCTGGTCCGGGACTTAGGATGGGGACAAGGTCCCGGACCATATTGAAATTCATGCCGAGAGTTCGGGTGCAGGTTTGGTTCGGGACTTAAGAGATGTATAAGGTCCCGGACCACTTCAAAATTGTGGCCGAGAGTTAAGACCAGCATTGGTCCGGGACTTAAGGTAGGGACAAAGTCCCGGACCACCCCCAGAATCCTACAGAGAGTGTTTTAAAGGTTTCTAATGATGGGGTTTGAATGTTAATGATGTTATAAGATGTTAAGGCCTTGTTTGGTGACATGTAAAGGCCCTAGAAAGTGTTAGTAGTGATTGAGAAGTGAGAACTCAAATTAACAAGAGTAAAACCGAGATAACGGGATAACGGGGTATGTACGGGAGTAACATTTAATTATGTACCGTATGATCTTAATATTAATAATAATGTTTGAAACATTATCAGAGAATCGTGCGTGAACCGAGCATGGTGAGATGGCACGGTAAAAGTAAAACCCCGGTGAAAGGTATGATTTTCTCATACTCCGCGTGCCAACCGAGTTACGTTGATTTGTGTGTTGTGTGCCGGCTTAATCAAGACTAAAGCATGAAAATAATCCCTTGTTTATTATCTATGTCATGTTGTATGTTGAATGAGCTAACATACTTGTATGCCGGTGTGGTCTAACATAGAGTAAGACCGACTCATAGTGAGTAACGTTGGCTAGAGACCCATAGGTCGGGTCGAAGCTTATGATAAAAAATGTGCAAACACACAAACTATACGTTAAAATATAATGATAACGCAAACATATGAGCTCCCTAGAATGTGAGGAGATGTACGGGTTGAGTAATTACCCGATAACGGTTAGTTAAATCATTATGACACAATCCGCGAAACAAATGAGAGTGGAAAGATAAGTGAACCTACTTCAAGAGGATTAAAGATAGTTCGAAGATGTGAACTATTAAGAAGGTAAAAGAGACCTAAGGGATTAGTAGCTCCCTTGAGACGTGGTCGACCTCCTATATGAGGATTTTACCTGGTATAAGAAAATAACCGAAAGTATGAGTAAATGAAAAGTATCGGGAACTCTTAAAACCTAAGATTAACCGAACTTGTGTATTGTTCCCAAAGTCATTAAAACATCGAGAGTGATGCTTCTAGACTAAAACACATAATATTATTATAACTCCGAGAGAGGAGTGTGTGGGAATGAGAGTAATCCAAGAGTAGTCGGACCTATGTAAAAGAGTTAGGAACTAAGAGAGAGTTCCGTGAGCTAGTTGAACCTTCCCACCAAGCTAGACCAGAGTAGGGTCAAAACCGGGGAAGTAAGACTATGCTCGAGAGCCATGAGTTTTGGCCTGAGAATGTATTAAGAGTAACAAGCGTGACGTAGGAGACCTGTAGTGTCTCAAGAATCTACAATAGCTTGAGTATGAATAACCCAAGAGTGTGGGTGAGATAATGTATATAAGTAACCCGAGAGAATGAGTGAGTATAAAATGAGTAGCCCAAGAGAATGGGTGTGTGTATAAGAATAAGTAACCTGAGAGAGCGGGTGAGATATTGAATAAGTAAACAAGGCATAGTGAGGTATAACCCTCAAGGCCTAAGAGTAAGCAGATACAACTAACAACCTTGTTATGTTAGTTAGGAATTGTGTTCCGTGATTGGATGTAGAATCCTTGAGTAATACACATATATATTGTATTGCTATGATGCATGTTGTTTGACTAAAATGAACTCCATGTATATCTGACAAAAGTAGTCGGCGTACCCCGGTTAGCGCTCGGGGTATGCGAATTTCATATGCAGCGTTAAGCTGAGCCCCAAGGGGCAACGTTTTATTTTTTAGGTACACTGAAGATGTTACCGTTTGAGAGTAGGACGGGGTCGGTGGTTGCATGGGTAGTTAGATTTAATTACTTATGTATTGAAAGAGGTGTAAGGCCGAATATGTTGTCGGCATCCATATATTGTAGACTCGGTATAGTAAAGAAATGATTTGAGTAAAGTATTCATATTATGTATTCGGTTGTTCCAGGTCATCAGACCGTTACGGTATGTAAGTTAAGCCTGGTTAGCCACATGGGTGGCTAACGGCGTTGTTTCACCCCTCGTTGTAAAAAAGTTCCGCTGCGTGAGTAAGAGTAATTAGTAACGGTTTAAGAGGTAATGACGAGATTAACGGTTGAGGTGTTACAAAAACACAGTCCATGTGGCCATAGTATATCAGACCATCCCACCATGATTCCATTGCCGCATGAACTACCTGACTCTATGCAAACTTATTATGATATCGGTGCTAGCTTAATTGGGAAAGACACGACCGATAAAATTGCCAACAAAGAGGCAGTTGCTTGTCTGGTTTTGGTAAGAGTCTAAAGGTGCATATTCTGAACCCTTTATTATCTATTGAGAACCTTTCAAAATCTCTCGAAGGCCCGAGAAGAAGAAGTGCAAGGGTGGAAGAAAAAAAAAAATAAAGAAAATCGCTTGGAGATCTTGACATTAGTCTCTTGATAGTCTCTCATTAGAGTTCTAATCTCCCTCTCATTTGATCCATGTTTTACTTATTTGACTCTTCCTCTCGCGTGTTATGTTTTGCTACTCTTCTATTTTGTTTTGTTGTTGCTTTGTAACTCTGATTGCTTGCAATCAGCAGCTGTACTTTTACAGCTTTCAATGATAAAAAAAAAAGAAAACTAGTTACCATAACACTATCTATTATTCATATTATTCAATTTTACAATTCAATTATAATCGACATATATGATCTCAACCTGCATCTTCAATTAGTTATATTTTTAAAAAAGTAGATATTAATCTTGAACAAATGGCATATCCAACCATACTTTACTAGTGAAGCATAATAAAATGGTTTTGACAAAACTATACAACAATTTCAACTTTGAATGTATATTAAACCACACTACTTAACAAAGCTAATAAGAAGTCTGATGGGATATGGTAGTCTATACTAACATATATGATTGACCATAATTAGCTTCTGCAACAAAAGACAAACAATACTAACATAAGCTCGACCAAAAATGTGATTTAATCCAGCTCATAACTGATAAGTGGTGAAATAATTTAATTATAGGGTCTTTAACACTTTCATTCTAGTTGGTTTATGACCTATTTCACTACTTTGTAGAGCATTTTGTGAGTATTAGTGAACTTACACAATTTATAGGTTTTGTTAGGTAAAAGCTCATTGGAGTATGCTTTAAAGATGAAGAGATGTTGTGGCCAATACTTAATCTACTGGGAAGTTTATGAAGATCAGCTAGACATTTTGGGAAGATTTCGGCACAAAGAGGGACAATCTGAAGTTGTGAAATACCCAAATTAATAAAACATGATTAAATATCTAATCACATTAATTAAGGCCTAAACACGCCTTAAAAGTCAACTGAGAACAACAGTGGTCAACACAAAACAAGATGTTGCACCCTTTGACTGTTAAGGGTAAATAAATACCAAATGAACTTCTTAGGACCTAAAAATTTGTCCTAAGTATATTAACATAATATTAAACATTATAACCATTGGACAACACTCCAACACGAAGAAAAAGCATTTATATGCTTCAAGGTCAAAAAGGGCAAAAAAGGTGCTCTAGGAAAACCTTAAAAATCAAATGACCTCTAAATGATATAGAATTGGATACCATGATCAAATATCATGTAAGGAAGACAACAAAACCGTTGTCAAAGAAAACCAAGCTCAGAAACACACCTTGCGACACAAAATGTGCACTAAAACTCCTTAAAGCATGTTTTTGTGTAATCGCCTTCTAAATTGGTTTTAAATGAAATAAAAGGTTATAAATACCTTTAAATATGATAAAATATCATATTATATGATATTAGGAATTTAATTCCAGAAATTTACGAATTTTTACAAGTATAATATTAAAATATTAATAAAACCCTAAAAGGGGGCCCACATGAGTCAACATTGACTAAGATTGATCAAGAGGTCAAAGTTGACCCCTTAGACCATGTGAGATCGGAATATACAAGATTAGGAGGCTCCCATTTCGTGGCTTACTAGTATAATAAGCAAGACACCAACATTTCTCCTTAAATCAGGGGCTTACTTTTGCCTTTTATTTGTTTATACACTACCTTTTACTCCATTATTGACTCCACCAGCTGGAAAAACGGTGAGGAGCCTCTCCTCTCTTCAATCAGCTGGCTCCTTGTTCCCTCTTATCCATTAGGTGAGTCATCTTTCATTAATCAATCAATAAACTAATCAATTTGCATTTTCTAAGCAAATAATACCAATACCAAGCTCTTCTCTCTCCTAGCTTCATTCCAAACGGTGAAGCTCCCTTTCAGACTCTCCCAAGCTCTCCCAACCGTGGCTCCTCAGCTAAGAAGGTAGATCTAACTTCTAAGCTTCCAAATGATGGTTTAAGGCTTGTTTTTGGCTCTTTTTCTTCATCTCCTCACCACCTATGCTTAGATCTTGTGACTAATCACTTCCTATGGCTTATTCTCAGTGTTCTAAGGTTAGAACATCAATCAAATTCTAATGAAACAAGTTTAGAGACCAAGGTTGCTCAAAATCTCATTTTAAGGTAAAAAATGTGCTTTAAGCTCATAACTTTTGATTCCCTTCAAGTTCGGCTGTGAAACTTTGGTCATAGCCTCTCTTCTTCTCCTTTTCATGTGGAATCTTTTGGTTAGCCATTTGGAGCAAAGGTGACCGAGAGATCCAAAGGAAATACCCTCTTTTAAGGCATTTTTCCAAGGTAAAACCTAATAACAAGGTAGCTTGTTGAGATCTAGCTATTTCCTATGTCAATATGGTGGATCTAACACCTTGTGGTGTGTTTGATTCAGGTCGAAATCATCTTGAAATCTCCTTGCATTTTTAAGGTGATTTTTGCCTTAAATCTTACATTAAATTACTCCTTATGGTTAGATCTTTCTTGGAGACTAACTATGCCTTGGTTTCTGTTTGAAAACATGTAAAAACAAGCTGTGGAGAATGTCTACTTAGGTGGCCGAACCAAACAAGGTTCTATCTAGGTTAAATCAAGGTATAAATTACTTAAAACTTAACTTGTTACATTAATACAAGTTTAAACTACTTCTAATTAAATTGCCGTGAGTGAAGAAGAATAATAAGGTCTTGTTTGACCTTAAAATGTTTAAGGAATGGTTTAATAAATTTTATAACTAACTAAACAAGCATAAATGTCAAATTAAGACATTATGTGGAAGTTTGGTAACTAAATGAAAATTATATGGTGAGGCCAAAATTTTATAGGTATTTTGGGACATTTATGTGTAATTTATTTTGCAAGCAATGTTTGTAATAAGGCCATGTATTTTAGGCCATTTATTTATGCATTTACAAGTTTTTATTTAAGTTTAGGTGATATTCTATTATTACCGAAAAGAAGTGGGTCCTAGGTGTAATTAAAATAAATTTGGGGCTTTAGAATAATAAGGCCGAAAATTAGAGGTAAAAAGGAGTTAAAATAAAGTTTATAAGAGTTTATAAAGTTTTAGGGTTAAATGGTGATTTCTAGAAAGTTTGGGTACTAAACCGTAATTATAAGGAATTGGTGGTCAAGGAAATATTAAGGTGGTCAACCTTGACCATATGCTAGGTTTTGACCAAAATAAATAAGTTAGATAACTTATTTAAGGTGTTATTATAGATAAGTATTTTATGGTAATATTTTTATGACATATGTGGTAAATATGTTATTACCAAAAATAAAGGGTGTACAATGGTATTTTTAACACCCATGGGCTATTAAGAATTTTTAGGAATTTATTGGGTTGTTTTTGGAATTAAAAAAAAACTATATATGTTAAATATAGTTATTATGTCATTATGACACTTTGGAGAAAAATAGATGGTGAATGGTAATACCAAGAGTATATGGGTTAATAAGGATATATAACCCTTTGGTGAAATTTGGAGATTTTTAGAATTATTTAAGAGTATCTATTGAGACATGTGTCAAGATATGATTTTAATGATATGGTAAAACTAATGTTATAAATAGGGGCCAAATGGCAACTATAGAATAGCACAAGGGCTGTTCGAAATTTACAAAAAATAAACATAGGTTATACTCTTTTATAAGTTAGAAATGTTATATTGAATGGTATATATAACATGGTGTAAAAAGAAAGGGGTGATTTGGTAAATAAAGGAAATTATGGTTTAAGGAAAAGTATAAGGTTAATATATGCCTATGAGGCAATATACAATAGTTTTGTATAAAAACTATAGGTTATGAGTTAACGAAATAAAAATATCATATCAAATGGTATTAGTATTTTGGTATAACATTACATAATGTTATGTGGTCAAAAAGGGAATTTAAATAAATTCAAGGGATATACCGAATTAATAAGAGTTGAAAGATGAATTTTAGACTAAGGTCTATAATGTTATAAATGTTATGACAATGATATGGTTTAGATGGAATTAATATAAGGAAGGGTACTCACATAAAATAATGTGACAAACTATAAATAAAGAGTTTATAAACTAAGGTGTGAGGCCTCGATTTTAAACCCTTATCCTATGTGGATTTAGCTTGATTGGGATAACCTGATCGGGTTTTATTAGGTCCACTTATAGCCTAAGATTAATAACTATGTCGTATAACAATAATTATTAAAACCTAAGCTAGCTCACTGGAACCTATTATTGAGTCGCCACCTAATTTTAACCTAGATCAAATTAGGAAAGGAGAGTTCGGGTTCGGGGGCTTGATATTCGACTTATTTAGGGTTCAATTACTTTCATTACCCTTCCTAGGTCGTTTTTCCTCTACTTGGTTTATTTACGGCTTACTACAAAGTCGCGTTTTTAACCTAAGTGCGCGCTTCTGTTTTTTTGTGTTTTTAGCATTTTTTGACAGAAAAATAAAGTGAAATTGAAAGCTACCTAAACTAGGGTTTCAGAGGGCAGAATTAGGTCAAATTTTGCTTACGTCCGTAGCCACGGACCCCATGTCCGAGACCACGGACCCCCGTTAACCTAAACTATACAGAGAGTCGAAATCGAAAATAAAGAAAAAAAAATTTGCAGGGTCCGGGCCTCGGACAGGCTGTCGAGGGCCCGGACATTATCAGAAAAACCTAATTTTGAAATTTTTTAAATCCCGCCGCCGTCCGTGGGTGTCCGTGGTCTCGGACAACGCGTCCGAGGTCCCGGACCATAGGTCCGAGGTCACGGACCACCCACGGACAGGGGTTTTCAGAAGGTTCCGAGGGGGTTTTGAGCTCAAATTTTATGGGTGTGTAGCCTGAAAGGTTTACAAGTCGTTAGTGATTGAAAGTTTTCGATTTGAATTCGAATTAAGCACGAAACTTAGTAAACAAGTTATTGGACGAAGAACCTTGAATAAACAGCAATACAGAAGCTTACGAAGGTTAGTTTGAGCCCAATTTCGAGGCAAGTCAGATAATACCGTGGAGAATTAGGGAAGCTGAGTTTCTACCTGTTTACTTCGGATTCACAACGTTTCTTCACACGGGATTCGTTGAGTGCTCCGTTGATGATAGACCCGAAAGGACTTCGAACCAAGCTTCTGGGTTGTTGTTGTTTTTGTTCTTGTGTTCTTCACGTTTTGGTGGTGTTTTTTGTGGGGTTTTGATGATTATTGGTGCTTTGGGAATTGGAAAACGTGTTTAGATGATGATTTCAGGGGATTTTCGGTTATGATTTGGGTGGCCGGGTGTTGGAAAACGTGAGAAGAGAGAGGAGGCCCTTTTCTGACTCTCTAGGGTTCTTGAGTATGTGAGGTTCTGATTTTATCCAAAAACCTATCCCTTTATATAGACTTTCTTAAAGATAAAGAAAATCTAGTAAAGTAAGATTTTTTCGATATTTTAACTAAGTAACTTCCCAAAGGAATTTTGCTATGAAATTTAACCACATGTCAAGAATGGATATTATGAATTTTCTGAGGTGGAAACGAATTTTTTAAATGTTTGGAATATTTTTAAATGAATTTCTCGTCAGATTCAGTCAGAAATGCTAGAAAATTATTGGGAATTTGAAAAATCAAAAAATTCCAACGCCATTAGCTTAAAATTTATCATCCTATCATGGGTTTAATATATCAAAGCATTTCGAGCTGATTTGGGCCACCCTTTGGAGGAGAGAGAAGCCTATAGGAGATCTCAAAAGCCTTAAAAATTACGAAAACGCCCTCCTGACAATGACGAAACTGCTCTCAGGACCTGGGGAACACGCCGATCGAGCCGGAATCCCTCATACCCGATCAAATATCCCTCACGACACACCCAAAACCTTTGCAGACCCTAACCAGGGGAGTCAAATTTTGGGTATAACAGATTGGCCCCGCGTCAACTGGACTTTGTAATGAATGTGAAAAGTCTGGGTGATGCTTGAGTGGTGCCCCAAAATTTTGGACTCCACAGAATCCTCCACGTTGTATGAAACCGGGTTAACGATGCCCAGCTTCGGAAGGCGCTAACTACCTAAGCTATAAAGCATTGTCGAGCTATTCTAAGGTGCTGACCGACCTAAGCTACAAAGCATTGTCGAGCTATTCTAAGGCGCTGACTACCTAAAGGTAATAATGAATGATGTCAGACTATTCTAAGGTGCCGACTACCTATAAGGATGATACATGTCAGTCTAATCTAGGCGTGACTACCTAAAATGATGATATGTTGTCGAGCTATTCTAGGTGCTGACTACCTAAAGTGAGTGAAAATGATGTCAAGCTATTCTAAGGCGTTGACTACCTGAAATGATGATATGCTGATCGAGCTATTCTAAGGGCGCTGACTACCTAAAGTGGTGAAAATGACCTATGTCAAGCTATTCTAAGGCGTTGACTGCCTCCTAGGATGTGTGTGAAAACTGGATGCAAATGCAAGAATGCTGAATGAAAATCTAATGATGCAAATGAATGCTGATGCTGATGATAATGAGGATGTGTGTTGATGATGCTCGGATGCTTCTAGGGGACCGAAAAACCCGTGTCGATGCTCCTGGCTGGACCCAATGTGGACTTATTGCCATCGCCCCCAAGCGGTGTGCAGGGATAACTCCTGGTAAAACCCTGGGGACTTATTGCCTTTGCCCACCATTCGTTGATCCCCCCCCAAAATAAGTTGACATCGCAAAAGGAGGATTTATTGCCATCACCCTCGCCAACTTTCTGTCGCCAGGTCTTGTGACGCGCCTGTGGTAATGCAGCTAGGTCTTATGACGAGCCCATATGAATGAGATGAATGCAATGTGTTTGATGAGAGAGGGGTAAGCTAAAAGGTATGCTAGGTCACTACGAGCCTAAGGAATGCAACTAGGTCTTATGACGAGCCCTAAGGGAGGTTCTAGTCTTATGACGAGCCTAAAGGGTTGGATCTAGTCTTATTATGACGAGCCTAAAGGGTAGTTCTAGGTCTTATGACGAGCCTAAAGGTGGGATTCTAGGTCTTATGACGAGCCTAAGGAATGCAACTAGGTCTTATGACGAGCCTAAAGGTAGGATCTAGGTGAAGGTGAATCAAGTGTATGATGGGCCCAAGAATGTAGAGGATTGGGTTTATGCAAACCTGGAGATGGTGGCTCAAACGGGCCTGTGGATGTTTGAGTGTGAAGGTAGGGCTTAGGACGGGCCTGAGGAAAATTGATGTGAGGTAGGGCTTAGGACGGGCCTGTGGAACTTTGATGAGGAGGTAGGGCTTAGGACGGGCCTGTGGAAGGTAGGGCTTAGGACGGGCCTGTTGATATGAGGAGGGTTTGATCCTTTGGATTTTGGATTTTTGGGACTCAATCAGTGTCATTGTTGCAATTGTTGGGACCAACAATTGCCCCCAGTATTTTTCCTTAAGGCAATCCGAGTTTTTTTAGGATTTTATGGCAATCGATCGAACGATCGATTGCCCCCAGTATTTTCTTTGATTAACGCACAAAACAAGTCTCACTCTCACAAGGTCAGGGTTTATCTGATGTGGTGCTTTCTATCTACACTCAAAGTGTTTGATGCTTGCGCTCGTACTCTCCTTTTGGGTCAAGACATCTCAACCATTGAATTTGACATTTGTTCGATTTACGCACTCAACCTGCTACTTTCACGTGATTGGATACACAACTACTAAGTCGGAAGTCTTTTGAGCTTATAACGTGGCTATGGGTGTGATGAAAGACAACAGGATAACGGAGGAATGTTTAGGATATGTGGAGCTTAAGGGACCAAAGCTGCAACTTGCACCGTCTCTCGGACTTGCCTTCTTTGCCTGAAGTCGTTTGGCTACTTCGTGATGACTTAGCTTATAATTGGGACTTGGAACTTTTTGGATTGTTCCTTGCATCTTCTTTCTTTTCCCTTCCGATTTTGGGTTTCTGAGGCTTTTCAGGTTTGCCTTTCTTTGATTTCTTTCCTTTCGGGGTTCTTGTGTTTCCCGGTTTTGAACTTTGAGAGCTGTTTTGATGCTGCTCATTTGGATCCTGTGTCACTTTGGGACCATTTGCGGATCGCTTTGTCATGCTGGTAGCGGTTTTGCTTCTTTGGACTTGTGAAGTTGTTGTTCGGAAGTCGGGCTCCTTGCTTCCTTTGGTCACCGGGTCGGTTATTCATCACTGGCTGGCTTATTTGTGGAGTTTGTAGTGTTGTAAAAGAGGTCATATATGAAAAGCTCAGCGGGGGTGCCTAGGTTTAATGTCTGGGTTCACAGGCTTTTGGCTGTGTGGTGCTGTACCTAGATGCTTCGTCATCCCTAATAGTTGTGTATCCGTTCTTTGTTACTTTTCACAGTTTAAGCGTAAATTTACAAATTATCTCCTTCGGTCGGAGTCATGCCGTTTGCCTCACTTTGAATGTGACCTCTTGGAGCCGTGTAAATGACACGCTCTTTCGCTCTTGGTTTTACCGCTCAAGGCACTCTCGCGAACGTTCACTCAGAGACTTGTTTGCGCATTTAAACAAAAGAAATAAACATTATCGTCCTCCTTAACTCAGATTGCCCCCAGTATCGTTGTGGGGTTTTCTTGACAAACCTTTAGAATGCCCAAGTTGTTTGAGGAGGGTGACTGCATGTGTAGTGGAACAATGGTGATGAGTGGTGATGGGGCGATTGCTGAGTGATTTATATTTTTGTTTTTTTTTTTGTGTTCACATGAACGGAAGTATACTCATTAGGACACGAATCAAAGAAGAAATTTTATTGATAATCAAAAGAAGTAACAACGACAATGAGTACCATCTAAAAGGGAGAAACAACTAAACTAGCTAAAGAACTAAAAGAAAAGACAAAACAAATGCTACGCAAACAACAAAAGGGAGAAGAAAAACAACACGATCCTTAATGGTGTTTTGGCATAGGATTCCCGAAGATATTTCCGCGCTCTGAGAACTGAAGCCCCTGGTCAATCAGGTCTTGGATCTTATGCTGTAGGGCCCTGCAATGATCGGTGTCGTGACCTGGCAACTGATGGTAGAGACAGAACTGATTTGGGTTCCTGCCCAAACAGGTGACTCCTGGTCGGGCGCGGAAGAGGCTGTAAGATGTTCTGCTCCTGGAGTTTTTTCAGAGCATGACTCAATGGCCGACCAATATCTGTGAATTCTCGTTGACTGAAATCCTGTCTTGGGGGTGGTACTGCTCGATAATTCCTCCCCTGTTCCCTTGGCTGCTGGACCGCATTTACTTCGTACTGTCCCGCGTATCTCTGCGGTGCGCTCTGTGCATAAGCTGTGCTTGAGTAGGAGGCCTTTGCTGTTTCAGATTTTGGGAACTTCGAATTTCCCCCGGATCCTCGGGGGTATCCAAGCTTAGGTCTCCCTTGTGGATCTTCTCCTCCAAAACCCCCACCTGGCCCATGAGCATATCAAAGCTTGGAAAGTACATATACTTTAATTCATCATTGTACTGCTTTTGCATGTTCTCAACAATCATGCGGATTTGTTCCTGCTCATCCATCCTTGTAGGCATGCCTGCTGCCTTCCTCCTCCACCGCTTTATAAATCGGACATGGACTCACTTCCCGTTTGGCGTGTGCTAGCAAGGTCAGATCGGGTGATTTCCAGATTTTTAGCATACTCAAAGTGAGTCAGGAAAGCTTCGCATATCTCCTCATAGGTCTTGGTGTTCATCCTCTGAGTTAGGTACCATCGTTGAGGGATCTCATCTAGGTATCGGGCGAAGACCTTGGCCTTCTGCATATCATTGAGCCTCAGGATAGACATCTCTCGATCAAACATCGCCAAATGAATTTGGGGATCGGTCGAGCCTTTGTAGAGAGCCAAAGTAGGGAGCTTCAGTTTCGCGGGTAGCTCAACATCTGGATAGGATCCCATGGAAAGATAATCAAATCCAGCGGGTTTACCGGCCTTTTCCATGCGCTCAATGCGCCTCAAAGCCCTCTGAACTTCGGTGGCTAGCTGGTTCCCAGGAGCACCACCACCGTATCCAACTTGGGTGTCATGCCCTTCTAAGGAGATATTGTCCATGCCGTATAAGGATTGACAAATCCTTGTAGCGGTCTTTCCTGTCTTGCCGCCTCCAAAGATCCTATTTTCTCATGGAGCTCAACTGTTGCTGCCGTGCCGCCGTGCCTCTCCAAGGCTTCAATGGCGGCTTGATGTTTCCGTACCAGGCTGGCTATTTGATCCTGCTCCCCTGTCAGCCCTCAGTGGCCCTGCTTTGGGCTGCCGTTTCAATGCGGCCAACTTATCTTCTAGCTTGGCGATTGTGTCCACATATTTATTCTCGAGCGCTTGGATCGCTTCCTGGTGTTTCAAATCAAGTTTTTTCATGAGTTCTTCAACAGAAGTGTTCTGGTTTTCTCCCCCCGCTGGTTGATCCTCCTGAGAGATATCGTCATGTGCTTGGACCGACATGTCAGATGAGCTAGGTCTGTCTGCCTGGCTGAAATAACGGAGGTGGGGGAGTAGGCAGTCGGGTCAAACGTCCGGAACTTCTGTCCCACGCCTTTCTGAAATCTTGCCTTCTTTCTGTTTTGGAACATAAAAAGAAATATTAGGGCACGGGCTTTTAGTGACGTGGAAAGGTTTTCCTATGAGGGCCCTTGTGTTCTAATTACGGGACTCTTTTGCTTCTTCGGACTATTTGGGCCGTTTGAAACATTCAAGCATTTTAATCGGACTGGGGGAGATTGATGGGTCGATGCAGACATTGGGCCTGAGGCCCAGGAGAAAGAGAACACATACTCAGAAGTCTTACGTAAGGCGGTGATGCAAATGCCCTCACAAGATGACTCAGTCCAACAGGTATAGGTCGATCCGGAGAGGTGCTTGGGGCGCGGCCCAGGTCACCACAAAGGAATAGGGCTTGCACGCTATCTCTTTGGGCCACCCACACTTTTTCACATCACCTAAAGGTGTGCGTCTACGGTCGGGTCTTTGACTGACCAAACATGGGCTTGGTAAGGGTACATGCCAGAAAATGCTTGGGGCTAAAGCCCAGGTATTAAGGGGTGTGGTTAGACGACACCCTCCTCTTTCCCCACTTATTCACATCACCTAAAAGGTGTGAGTCCCTGACAGGGGACCCTCAAACGGGTCCCGGGGTAGAACCGGTTTGGTGGACCCTCGCTCTCATATGATGCAAGGGTGCAAAAATTAAAGTGCGCACAAGTAAACAAGCAACATAGTAAAGGCCATAAATAAACATTTTCAAGTTAAGCCCTCTTTCTTAAAATTAAACAAGTTAAAATTAAGAAGTCAGTCCCAGCAGAGTCGCCAGTCTGTGAGCCTCGATTTTTAAACCCTATCCTATGTGGATTAGCTTGATGGGATCTGATCGGGTTTTAGGTCCACTTATAGCCTAAGATTAATAACTATGTCGTATAACAATAATTATTAAAACCTAAGCTAGCTCACTGGAACCTATTATGAGTCGCCACCTAATTTTAACCTAGATCAAATTAGGAAAGGAGAGTTCGGGTTCGGGGGCTTGATATTCGACTTATTTAGGGTTCAATTACTTTCATTACCCTTCCTAGGTCGTTTTTCCTCTACTTGGTTTATTTACGGCTTACTACAAAGTCGTTTTTAACCTAAGTGCGCGCTTCTGTTTTTTTGTGTTTTTAGCATTTTTTGACAGAAAAAATAAAGTGAAATTGAAAGCTACCTAAACTAGGGTTTCGGAGGCAGAATTAGGTCAAATTTTGCTTACGTCCGTAGCCACGGACCCCATGTCGAGACAACGGACCCCAGTTAACCTAAACTATACAGAAGAGTCGAAAATAAAGAAAAAAACAAAAATTTGCAGGGTCCGGGCCTCGGACAGGCTGTCCGAGGGCCCGGACATTATCAGAAAAACCTAAATTTTGAATTTTTTTAAATCCCGCCGCCGTCCGTGGGTGTCCGTGGTCTCGGACAACGCGTCCGAGGTCCCGGACCATAGGTCCGAGGTCACGGACCACCACCCACGGACAGGGGTTTTCAGAAGGTTCCCGAGGGTGTTTTGAGCTCAAATTTTATGGGTGTGTTAGCCTGAAAGGTTTACAAGTCGTTAGTGATTGAAAGTTTTCGATTTGAATTCGAATTAAGCACGAAACTTAGTAAACAAGTTATTGGACAGAAGCTTGAATAAACAGCAATACAGAAGCTTACGAAGGTTAGTTTGAGCCCAAATTTCGAGGCAAGACAGATAATACCGTGGAGAATTAGGGAAGCTGAGTTTCTACCTGTTTTACCCTTCGGATTCACAACGTTCTTCACACCGGGATTCGTCGAGTGCTCCGTTGATGATAGACCCGAAAGGACTTCGAACCAAGCTTCTGGTTGTTGGTTGTTCTTGCTGTTCTTCACGTTTTGGTGGTGTTTTTGTGGGGTTTTGATGATTATTGGTGCTTTGGGAATTGGAAAACGTGTTTAGATGATGATTTCAGGGGATTTTCGGTATGATTTGGGTGGCCGGGTGTTGGAAAACGTGAGAGAGAGAGGAGGCGGCTGCCTTTTCTGACTCTCTAGGGTTCTTGAGTATGTGAGGTTCTGATTTTATCCAAAAACCTATCCCTTATATAGACTTTCTTAAAGATAAAGAAATCTAGTAAAAGTAAGATTTTTCGATATTTTAACTAAGTAACTTCCCAAAGGAATTTTGCTATGAAATTTTAACCACATGTCAAGAATGGATATTATGAATTTTCTGAGGTGGAAACGAATTTTTTAATGCTGGAGCATTTTAAATTGAATTTCTCGTCAGATTCAGTCAGAAATTGCTAGAAAATTATTGGGAATTTGAAAAATCAAAATTCCAACGCCATTATGCTTAAATGTCATCCTCTATCATGGGTTAAAATATCAAAGCATTTCGAGCTGATTTGGGCACCCTTTGGAGGAGAGAGAAAGCCTATAGGAGATCTCAAAAGCCTTAAAAATTACGAAAACGCCCTGACAATGACGAAACTGCTCCTCAGGACTGGAACAACGCCGGGCCTGGAACACGCCGATCGAGCCGGAATCCCTCATTACCCTCAAATATCCCTCACGACACCAAAACCTTGCAGACCCTAACCAGGGGGTCAAAATTTTGGGTATAACATAAGGTGTTTATGGAATAAACCTAGATTTGTAATTATACAACATAAGATGTTACATGATATTAGATAATACCCTTAATATAAGGTGTATAAATAATACAACTAATGGGAATAATCATCCATAAAAGATGATAAAATGTAACATAAAATACAAGAGTTTATGAAACTCATGAGAATACCTACGTGTAAAATATATACATACACAAGAATAATGTATATAAGGTGGATAAATATATTTTGTTGAAACCTTATGATTTAATGGTGGTGGTTATTTGGAACAAAATATAGTTACAACTATAGGCTATGAATTTTGCTAAGATAATGGGTAATGAAATACAAAGAATTATACTGGATGATGGAAAAAAAATAATAATATAAGAATGCATGCATACATGCAACTATAGGTTACGTACCTAAACTAGATGTGGATAAGATTAAAAGAAATATAGGGAATTAAACTTAACAGTTGAAAATATTTTGACGTACGCGTTTTAAGTAACAAAGCCGACTGTTTTAGAAAAACCTGTAACAACAACTATAGAAAACAGGGGTGAACTGTCGGGGTTACTTATATTCGGAAATACCGGATGTAGTTAGTCATGGAGACTGACTTATAGTTTTTTACCGTTTAGAGTATACTTCTGACAAGGACGCTTGCGAGCTAACGGACTACACGGAGCGTAGGATCTTGCTGATTCATACTCCACCGTAATACAGTCAGGGTGAACGGTATGTAAAGGGTTTGATCCGAGTTGTCCTAAGGTTGCTCCTTGGGCTCGGATTGGTTTGATATACTTGTATGTTGTTATGAGTCTTTGATGTCTCCGAGGACTTCCTCAGTTCAGACATCTGTGTGATCTGTGATAAGATTGTTTGTCTGAATGTGTAATTAATATGCATGAATGTATATTTTATAGCTGCTTTATTTACTGTTGTTGAGTTAACAGTATTGGTTCGTATATATGAACCTATATATAAAACGAACTAGCGGCTATGGTGCTATCTTATAAGAAACATAAGGAACGTTTAGAAAAATGTTGTAGCACTAAGAAATAAATATACATATTATCTGAGACTGTTATATGGAGCATGGCCTTTCTATACGCCGCTCTCGTATCTAACACTGGATCCCGAGTTTACAGACTCCGGATTGGACTAATGACCTTAGTCTGCTGTGTTAGAAAATTTGGTAATGCGATGCGATGGTGTAATTAATTAATTAATGGAATGGAAGTAAAGCCAAGAGGATGTGGCTCTTGGTGACGCTCTGTGATCACAAAAAACGATACCAGGATGTCCGCGTACGGGTCCGTAAGTATCAAGAAAATTTCCCGTGAGCTAGAATGGCTCGTTGGTCGAGACTCTAACCGTTGGAGTGGCTACTGCCGTGGGTGACCCGCCATAATATATGGGTAACTAGAGACATGTCGTTTTAACGAGACATTGTCACTAGGTATAACTGAACAACTAAAACAATTGAGACTTATACAGTGGCGAAACATACCATGGACGAGACTAAATACTTGTTTATTATTCTCGTTGTTCCGCTTTGTTGTTCATTGGTTATACTTGTGGTTATTTTATTGTATGTTGATGGTGGATGGAGCCTACAAGCTAAGGTAAATTAAATATGAAAACTGTACGCTACGGCGAATGTACATGGTACATTAAATTGTTATTGCTCGATAGTTCGATATACAAATGTTATTTGAAATATTCTATGAATGTTTGGTTTGGAATGGATGACTAATGTTTATGGATATTTGGATGGTTGATTATGTATATTATACATTATGCTTCAGTTTTGATTATAACTGTAAAAAGGAAAAGCATGAAACCAATCTAATAATAAGATGGTTAAAATGACAAGTGACCATTAGGTCCAGGCCCGGCATACTCAGCGTCTATCGCTGATACTACACCATTACAGGTTGTTTGATCATTGTCGGAGCTGAAGAGCAGGAACAGGGTAGTTGGAGATGTTGTATAGGCAATGAAGATGGTGTATGGTATATGTAAGGTTGTGTATTCTTAAGATTGGGTAGATGCTCACTTGTCGATGTTTATGATTTATGGATTTAGTATGATGTATAGGAGTTTCTCGTCGTTATCACTACGGTTAGCAGTTTGGTTATTGGGAAGTTGGATGTAGTTTGGCTACGTTGCTCGCATGGGCGAGTAAGGTGTTATACCCAAAATTTTGACCCCCTGGTTAAGGTCTTACGAGGTTGTGAGAGCCATCTCCATCAACCAGTAAGAGACTCCGGCCCGATCGGTGTGTTCTAGGGCCTGGGGAGCAGTTCGTCATTGTCAGGGGCGTTTTCGTATTTTTAAGGCTTCTGAGTTCTCCTATAGGCTTTCTCTCTCCTCCAAAGGGTGCCCAAATCAGCTCGAAATGCTTTGATATTTTAACCCATGATAGAGGATGACATTTTAAGCATAATGGCGTTGGAATTTTATTTTTCGAATTTCCAATAATTTTCTAGCAATTTCTGACTGAATCTGACGAGAAATTCAATTTAAAAATGCTCCAGCATTTAAAAAATTCGTTTCCACCTCAGAAAATTCATAATATCCATTCTTGACATGTGGTTAAAATTTCATAGCAAAATCCTTTGGGAAGTTACTTAGTTAAAATATTGAAAAATCTTACTTTTACTAGATTCTCTTTATCTTTAAGAAAAGTCTATATAGGGGATAGGTTTTGGATAAAATCAGAACCTCACATACTCAAGAACCCTAGAGAGTCAGAAAAGGTGGCCTCCTCTCTCTCTCTCACGTTTTTCCAACACCCGGCCACCCAAATCATACCGAAAATCCCCCGAAATCATCATCTAAACACGTTTTCCAATTCCCAAAGCACCAATAATCATCAAAACCCCACAAAAACACCACCAAAACGTGAAGAACAGCAAGAACAACCAACAACCAGAAGCCTGGTTCGAAGTCCTTTCGGGTCTACCATCAACGAAGCACTTGACGAATCCCGGTGTGAAGAAACGTTGTGAATCCGAAGGTAAAACAGGTAGAAACTCTCACTTCCCTAATTCTCCACGGTATTATATGTCTTGCCTCGAAATTTTGAGCTCAAACTAACCTTCGTGGGCTTCTGTATTGCTGTTTGTTTAAGCCTCTGTCAGATAACTTGTTTGCTAAGTTTCGTGCTTAATTCGAATTCAAATTGAAAACTTTCAATCACTAACGTCTTGTACATCTTTCAGGCTACAACACCCTTAAAATTTGAGCTCAAAACACCCTCGGGAACCTTCTGAAAACCCCGGTCCGTGGGTGGTCCGTGACCGGACCTATGGTCCGGGACCTCGGACGCGTTGTCCGAGACCACGGACACCCACGGACGGCGGCGGGATTTTAAAAATTCAAAATTTAGGTTTTTTCTAATGATGTCCGGGCCCACGACACCTGTCCGTGGCCCCGAACTTTGCAATTTTTGTTTTCCTTTAATTTCGACTTTTCTGTATATTTAGGTTAACTGGGGTCCGTGGCCTCGGACGTTTGGTCCGTGGCTACGGACGTAAGCAAATTTGACCTAATTCTGCCTCCGAAACCCTAGTTTAGGTAGCTTTTTTTTTTTTTTGTTTTTCTGTCAAAAAAAATCTAACAAAAACAAAAAAAAAAAACAGAAGCTCGCGCATTTAGGTTAAAACGACTCGTAATAAGCCGTAAATAAACTAAGTAGAGGAAAACGACCTAGGAGGGGTAATGAAAGTAATTGAACCCTAATTAAGTCGAATATCAAGCCCCCGAACCCGAACTCTCCTTTCCTAATTTGATCTAGGTTAAAATTAGGTGCGACTCATAATAGGTTCCAGTGAGCTAGCTTAGGTTTTAATAATTATTGTTTATGACATAGTTATTAATCTTAGGCTATAAGTGGACCTAAAACCCATCAGATCTAATCAGCTTTAATCAACATAGGATAGGGTTTAAAAATCGAGGCTCACAGACTGGCGACTCTGCTGGGGACAAGATTCTTAATATTAACATGTTTAATTTTAAGAAAGAGGGCTTAACTCGAAAATGTTTATTTATGGCTTTTACTATGTTGCCGTTTTGTTTTACTTCTGTGCGCACTTTAATTTTTGCACCCTTGCATCATATGAGAGCGAGGGTCCACACAAACCGGTTCTACCCCGGGAACCGTTTGAGGGTCCCCTGTCAGGGACTCACACCTTTTAGGTGATGTGAATAAGTGGGGGAAAAGAGGAGGGTGTCGCCTAACCGCACCCCCTTAATACCTGGGCTTTAGCCCCAAGCATTTTCCTGACAGTACCCTTACCAAGCCCATTGTTTGGTCAGTCAAAGACCCGACCGTAGATGCACACCTTTGGGTGATGTGAAAAAGTGGGGTGGCCCAAAGAGAATAGCGTGCAAACCCTATTCCTTTGTGGTGACCTGGGCCCGCGCCCCAAGCACCTCTCCGGATCGATCTATACCTGTTGGACTGAGTCATCTTGTGAGGACATTTGCATTACCACCTTACGTAAGACTTCTGTGCATATGTTCTTTTTCTCCTGGGCTTCAGGCCCAATGTCTTGCATCGATAAAATCAACCTCTTTTAGCCCAAATAAAACATTTAAAGGGATTTTCATGGTCCAAATACTTCGGTCACCCCAAAAACGGAAAAATCCTCTAAAGTTGATTCTTGCAACAAGCCTGACCCTTGCAAAGCCCACTCGTAGGACCAACGAATCTTGTAACCCAAAGTGTGGTCCAGAGCGGACTCTCCCAAAATTTCGGAGTCCGGCATTCATTGCAGCGCACTAGCCTTCGGCCTGGGTTCCTAAGTTTAGTCCCGGTCTCACTCCCGCAATGCTGACTTATCTTTCTGCTTGAAACAGGCAGCACCCCTTACAGCTAGGATGTCGTCTAGAGTTAACGATCGAAGTGCCCTGCTCGCGGATTTGATAGGGAAACTAGCTGAGTTAGAATTTGTCCACAGAAGTGCTTTGGAGGAGCTAAGCTCAAGATTCGTGTCGGCTGCAAGGGAAGCGAGAGCCCTCATTCATGCTCTCGGGAAAATCATCCCATTAGATCTGGCCCCCAGTGAGGACGGGATCGAGCCACCGGAGAATCAGGGGCTGCAACAAGGGCAGGCCGCACAGATGCCCATTGTGGATCTACAGCAGCACAGAGTCAGATTCTGAGAATACTTCTAGGACGGGGTTTAGTTCAACTTAAAGCCCCGCGGTTTCGTGGGCGGTGTCTGGGGGCATATCCTGAACGGTTCTGCCGTTTCCACCTACTCACAGGCCATTCCACTGATGATTGTCGTAGTCTGAGGTCAAAAATTTTGTTATTGGCCCAAGAAGGGAAAATCCGGACTGTAACCCCGGAACCGGAGCTTCCCCATAAAACTGAAAGGGAATTCACACCCATTGGTTGTCCCTTAAGCCAGGCCTTTGAGGAGCTGCAGGATGAAGGGCTAATACAACCGCTCATTCCTCGCCATGGGGAGACGCGAAAGGGGAATAGGCTCAGTCAATTTTGCGGGTACCATCAGCTAGCAGGACATGATACCAATGATTGCAAAGCACTGAAACATCGGATCCAGGACCTCATCGATCAGGGGTATCAGCGTTTGGATGACCTCGAGACTCCGGAGTCCGAAGTTCAGTGCGCTGCTTTACTGTCTTCTGGGATGACGAAAAGCCAGCACGAGGGGCAGGACGGAAGCCCACATCCACGGTCAGCTTTGTCCCAGCAAATGCCCACATTACTCGGTCAGGCAAGCATTACGGGTCACCTGAAAAGCCGTCAGAAGGGGAAGAGCGAATGTCGTCTTCCCCAGTGGCTGAAGAAATTCCAGGTGAACGAGAACTGCTTCAGAAGCTGAAGGCAACAACTATCCCCATGGCCATCTGGTCTTTGCTTACGATCTCGCCAGAGCATCGACGGGCCATTGCCAAACATTTGGGTGGGCCAGAGGAGAGTTTAGCCCCGGAAAGAATGGTCGCGGCACTTTGGCAGAAGCAGGAAGAGGAGATCAGTTTTCACGATAACGAGATCTCCGAGCACTCGGGAAAGCATTGTATATTGTTTGGTGCGGGGCCTTCAAGGTGCCAAAGGTCCTCATTGACACAGGAGCAGACGTTAGCATCTGCCCTCTGAAAGTGGCAGAGGGTATGGGTTATGACAAATTTGAGTCTTGCCAAATAGTGTTACGAGGGTATGATGATAACCCAAGGCATGTATTCGGCCTATTGGATCTTCCACTCAAGTTTGGGACGGTTGTTCATCCAGTGAAGTTCTTGGTTCTGCAAATTCCCCATTCTTTCAACCTGATTCTGGGACGGGATTTCCTTCAAGATTTGAAGGCCGTCCCTTCTACGGTGCATCAATGTTTGAAGTTCAAAAGAGACGGAAAGGTTCATATCGTTAGGGGTGAACCACATCAGAAGGAGTTGCCCGTTTGCATGGTTGAAGAGGAAGGCTCGTCCCATCTGAGCAGGTTCAGTGTTGTTCCAGAGCAGTCCGACCCAACTTCTCTTCAGAAACTCAAGGTTGGGCCAGGGAAGGTTATCATGGAGAAGTATGGTTATCAAGAGGGTAAGGGCCTTGGCAAGGATCTCCAAGGAATCCCAGACGTTCTATCTCCAGCAGCGAATCCTGGTCGTCAAGGACTTGGTGCGTTAGTGGACCCATCTTTCATTTCAGCAATTGAACTATCATCTTTATTCATGTGCTCATGTTCCCCATGTTTACAGGGTACAGAAAAAGCAGCGGGGGAGAAAGCGATGCCCGATTGGATGTTCCTTGAAGAGTAGATCATGGTTTAGGGTTGTTAGTTATCTACTTCCGCTTTGGGGTCATTAGGGTTTTTATTATTTTTCTTTTGTTGTTTTGCGTAGCATTTGTTTAGCTATTTCTCCCATTTAGTTGGTACTCAATGTCGTTGTTACTTCTTTTGATTATCAATAAAATCTCTTCTTTGATTCGTGTTCTAATGAGTATACTTTCGTTCATGTGAACGCAAAAAAAAAAGAACGCAAAATATAAATCACTCAGCAATCACCCCATCACTACTCACCACCATCCCACACATGTAATCACCCCTCCTCAAAATAACTTGGGTATTCAAAAGGCTTGTCAAAAAAAAACCCCACAACGATACTGGGGGCAATCTGAGTTAAGGAACGATAATGTTTATTTCTTTTGTTTAAATGCGCAAACAAGTCTCTGAGTGAACATTTCGCGAGAGTGCCTTGAGCGGTAAAACCAAGAGCGAAAGAGCGTGTCATTTTTACACGGCTCCAGAGAGGTCACATTCAAAGGTAAGGCAAGCGGCATGACTCCGATCGAAGGAGATATTTTGTAAATTTACGCTTAAACCTGTAAAAAGTAACAAAGAAGGATACACAACTATTAGGGATGACGAAGCACCTAGGTACAGCACCACACAGCCAAAAGCCTATAAACCCAGGCATTAAACCCTAGGCACCCCCGCTGAGCTTTTCATGTATGACCTCTTTCACATATTGCAAGCTCCACAAACAAGCTAGCCAATGATGAATAACCGACCCGGTGACCAAAGGAAGCAAGGAGCCCGACTTTTGAACAACAACTTCACAAGTCCAAAGAAGCAAAACTGCTACCAGCATGACGAAGCGATCCGCAAATGGTCCCAAAGTGACACAGGATCCAAATGAGCTAGCATCAAAACAGCTCTCAAAGTTCAAAACCGGGAAACACAAGAACCCCGAAAGGAAAGAAAATCAAAGAAAGGCAAACCTGAAAAGCCTTGAAGAAATCAAAAATTGGAAGAAGGAGAAAGGATGCAAGGAAAAATTCAAAAATCCAGAGTTCCAAGCTCGTAAGCGAAGTCATCACGAAGTAGCCAAACGACTTCAGGACAAAGAAGGCAAGTCCGAGAGACGGCGCAAGTTGCAGCTTTGGTCACCCTTATAGCTCCACATATCCTAAACATTCCTCCATTGTCCTGTTGTCATTCATCACACCCCATAGCCACGTTAAAAGCTCAAAAGACTTCCGACCTAGTGGTTGTGTATCCAATCACGTGAAAGTAACAGGTTGAACGCGTAAATTAACAAATGTCAAATTCAACGGTTGAGATTTTTTGACCAGAAGGAGAGCATGAGCGCAAGCACCAAACACTTTGAGTGTAGGATAGAAAGCACCACATAAAGATAAACCCTGACCTTGTGAGTATGAGACTTGTTTTGTGCGATTAATCAAAGAAAATACTGGGGGCAATCGATCGTTCCGATTGAATGCCATAAAATCCTAAAAAACTCAGTTTGCCTTAAGGAAAATACTGGGGGCAATTGTTGGTCCCAACAATTGCAACAACGACACCGATTGAGTCCCAAAAATCCAAAATCCAAAGGATCAAACCCTCATCATATCACACAGGCCCGTCCTAAGCCCTACCTCCACATCAAATTTCCTACAGGCCCGTCCTAAGCCCTACCTCCACATCAAATTTCTACAGGCCCGTCCTAAGCCCTACCTCCACATCAAATTCCCTCAGGCCCGTCCTAAGCCCTACCTTCACACTTAGACATCTGCAGGCCCGTCCTAAGCCCTACCTCCACATCAATTCCCCTCAAGCCCGTCCTAAGCCCTACCTTCTACATCCGTTTAGAACCTCCCTTTAGGCTCGTCATAAGACCTAGTTGCATTCCCTTAGGCTCGTCATAAGACCTAGAACCTCCCTTTAGGCTCGTCATAAGACCTAGTTGCATTCCCTTAGGCTCGTCATAAGACCAAGAACTACCCTTTAGGCTCGTCATAAGACCTAGATCCAACCTTTAGGCTCGTCATAAGACCTAGAACCTCCCTTTAGGCTCGTCATAAGACCTAGTTGCATTCCCTTAGGCTCGTAGTAAGACCTAGCATTACCTTTTAGCTTACCCACTCTCATTAAACACATTGCATTCATCTCATTCATATGGCTCGTCATAAGACCTAGCTGCATTACCCAGGCGCGTCACAAGACCTGGCGACAGAAAGTTGGCGAGGTGATGGCAATAAATCCTCCTTTTACGATGTCAACTTATTTTTGGGATCAACGAATGGTGGGCAAAGGCAATAAGTCCCCAGGGTTTTTACCAGGAGTTATCCCTGCACACCGGCTTGGGGGGCGATGGCAATAAGTCCACATTGGGTCCAGCCAGGAGCATCGGCACGGGTTTCGGTCCCCCAGAAGCATCCGAGCATCATCAGCATCATCAGCATCATCAACACCATCGCATTATCATCAGCATCAGCATCATTTGCATCATTAGCATTTCAATCGCATCAAGCATCAAAGTTCTTCATTGCATCCAGTTTTTCACATTCTAGGTAGTCAACGCCTTAGAATAGCTTGGTATCATTTTCATCACTTTAGGTAGTCAGCGCCTTAGAATAGCTCGACACATATCATCATTTTAGGTAGTCAACGCCTTAGAATAGCTTGACATCGTATCATCCTTATAGGTAGTCGGCACCTTAGAATAGTCTGACATTACCTCATTATTACCTCTAGGTAGTCAGCGCCTTAGAAAAGCTCGACAATGCTTTGTAGCTTAGGTAGTCAGCGCCTCCGAATTGCTGGGCATCGTTAACCCGGTTTCACACAACGTGGAGGATTCTGTGGAGTCCAAAATTTTGGGGCACCACTCAAGCATCAACCAGACTTTTCACATTCGTTACAAAGTCCAGTTGACGGGGGGCAATCTGTTATACCCAAAATTTTGACCCCCTGGTTAAGGTCTACGAGGTTGTGAGAGCCATCTCCATCAAACAGTAAGAGACTCCGGCCCGATCGGTGTTCCAGGGCCTGGGAGCAGTTTCGTCATTGTCAGGGGCGTTTTCGTAATTTTTAAGGCTTCTGAGTTCTCCTATAGGCTTTCTCTCTCCTCCAAAGGGTGCCCAAATCAGCTCGAAATGCTTTGATATTTTAACCCATGATAGAGGATGACATTTTAAGCATAATGGCGTTGGAATTGTGATTTTTCGAATTTCCAATAATTTTCTAGCAATTTCTGACTGAATCTGACGAGAAATTCAATTTAAAAATGCTCCAGCATTTAAAAAATTCGTTTCCACCTCAGAAAATTCATAATATCCATTCTTGACATGTGGTTAAAAATTTCATAGCAAAATCCTTTGGGAAGTTACTTAGTTAAAATATCGAAAAATCTTACTTTTACTAGATTCTCTTTATCTTTAAGAAAGTCTATATAAGGGATAGGTTTTTGGATAAAATCAGAACCTCACATACTCAAGAACCCTAGAGAGTCAGAAAAGGCGGCTCCTCTCTCTCTCTCACGTTTTTTCCAACACCCAGCCACCCAAATCATACCGAAAATCCCCCGAAATCATCATCTAAACACGTTTTCCAATTCCCAAAGCACCAATAATCATCAAAACCCCACAAAAACACCACCAAAACGTGAAGAACAGCAAGAACAACCAGCAACCAGAAGCCTGGTTCGAAGTCCTTTCGGGTCTACCATCAACGAAGCACTTGACGAATCCCGGTGTGAAGAAACGTTGTGAATCCGAAGGTAAAACAGGTAGAAACTCAGCTTCCCTAATTCTCCACGGTATATATGTCTTGCCTCGAAATTTGAGCTCAAACTAACCTTCGTGGGCTTCTGTATTGCTGTTTGTTTAAGCCTCTGTCAGATAACTTGTTTGCTAAGTTTCGTGCTTAATTCGAATTCTAATTGAAAACTTTCAATCACTAACGTCTTGTACATCTTTCAGGCTACATACCCTTAAAATTTGAGCTCAAAACACCCTCGGGAACCTTCTGAAAACCCCTGTCCGTGGGTGGTCCGTGACCTCGGACCTATGGTCCGGGACCTCGGACGCGTTGTCCGAGACCACGGACACCCACGGACGGCGGCGGGATTTTAAAAATTCAAAATTTAGGTTTTTTCTAATGATGTCCGGGCCCACGGACAGCCTGTCCGTGGCCCCGGACTTTGCAAATTTTTTGTTTTCCTTTAATTTCGACTTTTCTGTATATTTAGGTTAACTGGGGTCCGTGGCTCGGACGTTTGGTCCGTGGCTACGGACGTAAGCAAAATTTGACCTAATTCTGCCTCCGAAACCCTAGTTTAGGTAGCTTTTATTTCACTTTAATTCTCTGTCAAAAAATGCTAAAAACAAAAAAAACAGAAGCTCGCGCACTTAGGTTAAAACGACTCGTAATAAGCCGTAAATAAACTAAGTAGAGGAAAAACGACCTAGGAGGGGTAATGAAAGTAATTGAACCCTAATTAAGTCGAATATCAAGCCCCCGAACCCGAACTCTCCTTTCCTAATTTGATCTAGGTTAAAATTAGGTGGCGACTCATAATAGGTTCCAGTGAGCTAGCTTAGGTTTAATAATTATTGTTTTATGACATAGTTATTAATCTTAGGCTATAAGTGGACCTAAAACCCAATCAGATCCTAATCAGCTTTAATCAACATAGGATAGGGTTTAAAAATTGAGGCTCACAAATGGCCGGTGACACCCGAATGAGTTTTGTAATTGTTGTTTATTTTCCGCTGCGAGACGTTTTAATTATTGCTACGTGAGGGATTATATCGTGATTATGGAGAGGGGTGTTTACAAAGTGGTATCAGAGCGGAGTACCGCTCTAATGACGAGAAAGTAGGAAAAGACGTGAGCTTAGGACTTGGGAAATTATGGGAAATATTTGGGTTTACGAGACGATTCGTCTTAGAAATTATGGTGTCTAGTAACGCAAATTGCGTGACAGGTTAGCCTTAAGGCAACTTGATATCTATTGGTTGTGTACAGTAATTTACCGAGTATTTATGTGACATACTGTACTACAGATGTCTGGTGGTACTAGAGGGCGTGGTACTGGTAGCGGTGGAGGCGGTGGCCCCGGCATTCCAGGAGTTGCTGAGACGGTTGCAGCCGTTCTTGCACAACTGGGTACTCAGATAGGAGGAGCACCAGCCCACCCGCCACAGCCCAGGGAAACGAACTGGCTGAAGTCAGTTAGCGAGACCCGACCACCTACATATTCTGGGGAAACAGACCCCATAGCTTTGGAGTGTTACATTGTTGAACATGAGAAAGCGTATGAAGCTTCACAGGTACCGGACGACAAAAAGGTCGCCATTGCTGCTTTCCATCTGAAGGATGCAGCCAGCACTTGGTGGAGGTGGGTCAAGGACCAGCACCTGGCTACGCCCGACTTTTCGTGGGCTGCCTTTGTAGATTTGCTGAGAGGGAGTACTACCCGGCGCATCTCAAGCAGAAGAAGCGCCATGAGTTTGGAGACATTGACCCAAGGAGGCCTCACAATGGATAGTATTACGCTCGATTCATTGGTCAGCTGGACTTCATCCCCGGTGTGGATTACTTAGAGACCGTTAAGGTCGAGAAGTTCCAGGAAGGACTATTGTTTCGCATTCAGATGGCGATGGGTGCTACCCTCTACACTATCACCCAGGTGCTAACATGAAAGCCATAAAATCCTTTACTTACTGCAATACCAATTAGCTTAGTGAGAACTTACCAAGGAGATTCCAGGAGTGTTATGAGACTGCCTCGAGGACGGATCTAATGCTCCAGACTCGGGAAGAGACTCTAGGGGCAAAGAAAAGGAAGAACCCTGAGGAAGAGTCTGAGGGTGGAGGATCATCTTCAGGCAATAGCCAGAAGAAGGGGAAGTAAGGACTTATCCCATTCTAAATTGCTTATCATATTAAACACCTTTATAAATGCTGACCCGAAACCTTTAACAGAAATTCTTTCCAAAGAAAGGCAGCAGGGTCACCAGGGAACAAAGGAAAAGAGCCCGTCCTTCGGTTGACCGGCCCAGCTATAGATGCTAAGCCTCTGAGATCTGCACCTCCTAAGGGTGAGAACACCTACCTCCTAAATTAAATTGTGACCTTAACCTATATATCAACAGTTATTAACTTCAACTTAAATACTACTATCAGGCACCGGACAGCCCCAGCGCCACTTTTACTGTAAGCTAGCGTTGTGGGAAGGACCATCCTGGGGTCGACTGCGAAGGCCGCAAGGTCGAGTGTCGATGCTGCCACAAAGAGGGCCATAGGGAATTCGAATGCTGGATGAACCCAGAGAGCCGTAATTACAGGCCACCAAAAATACTCAGAAGACCACAGTTGGAGGATCTGGAGTACCACGAGGCGGTCAGGATGGCCAGACATCTACTGATGCTGGAGCCTATAAAGGCAAGGGAGTAGATAGGGCATGAGTACCCTAACTCCATGAGCCGCTGGTGGAAGACTTTGTTTACTTACTTTGTTATGTACTTACCTTGAATGTTAAACAGACTTATGTTATTAGTATATGGGAGTGTGTCGGGGACCACTCACCATTTGTGTATGACTTCTGAGATTATGTGTACTCAGTACCAGTAAGCTTTAAACTTTGACGGAAAAGATATATGAACAGAATGTTAATACTTACATTATCATGTAGCAATACTCAAATGACGAAGAGTCAATGAGACCGGGAATTACTGAACCAGAATTTCCACCTGCATGGCGCACTTGCTATTGCAAGCGCTATGACAAGAAAACCACTGAAATTTCCATCTGCCTTGCGCACTTGCTACAGCAAGTGCAGCGACAGCAACAGCAACAGTAACAGCAACTGCGAACACAACTGCAACAACTACTACTTTTAGTCTTGTTATTATATGTACAAAAAATGTTTTTCAAAACGTTTTCATTCAAACCTAGATTAGAAACCCCTGCAACGCTGGAAGGACCGTTAGCCCAACCACTGCAACTGGGGAAACTATACAGCCACTATGGCTGTAAACCACACCAGTTTAAATTGTTGGAAATCTTCAGACAGGGCTTATTAGCCAAATACCATTAGTGTATACCCGCATTTGATGCTAATCACTACCAGTGCTAAATGTTTAGTCCTCATGGACAAGCATACCCTTTGTAGATGCACCACCCGTCAGTGAGGATGGTTGGGAAGTAAAGAGCCAAGTTGCTCAAGCTGTTATGCAATCTGCAATACATCCAATTACATGGATGAGGGGACGAATATGAACTATGGAGGAGATATGATTAAAAAAACTGGGAGAAAAAAAAAGAAATGTGTTGTACTCAATGAGATCAAAAAAAAAAAGGAGAAACAAGTTTGCTAATATACACACGGATTTTACTTACACCGAGTTGAATAATACCAGTCTATGATACAAGTTACCCACGGTTGCCACAAAGGCAATATCACTTATTACAGGATACCTGATAACATGAACTATTACACAAAAAAAATGAATCAAGCAAAAAAAAACAAAAAAAAAAAGAAGAAGAAAGCAGAAGAAGAAGAAAAAAAAAGATATCCATCAGAGGAGATTGACAACAGAATACTTCACTATAACCGTGTGACAGACATTACCAGTTTACTAAACGAGACATGGGACGACCGCACTCCGTTAGGAGCATGTGGGCCTGACAGACTTATTATAAGTTAGTCGGGTAAGTAGTAATGTATCAGTACGGTACCCCATGCAAGTAGACAAGTAATGTTAGGAACGCGAGAAGTAGTCAACTCCATTCTACGGACAGTAACATATTACCTCGAAGATGGAAGAGAAGAGCCGCAGTTAAAACCAACGGGCTAAAAAAAAAGAAGAGAGAACCCTCAACAGAGAACAGTAGACAGTATACAGTGAAGACAGGGAAACAATTCAAGGACAAGAACCCAAAAAAAATAGGAAAACCCATTATGGACGAAAATATGTAGAACCCTCAGAAGGATCAAGCAAATGCTTGCAATCCAGAGGAAATCTACCAGATGATATGGACCTAACGCGTGACTACGCAAGGAGAAAAGATAAAGCTATATGATAGCAGATACCTTAAGCAAAGAACAATGGATTTGGAATGTACCACTCACAGGATAATTCGCACATCTTATCTGTTTGACTCATGAAATATTAGCTGTTGAGCGTTAACCCTCGCACTCTGTATGACTGAGTGTTTTGGTATTGCACTCGTGCAGTTATTAATCTAGTGGGAATGCAGAAAGATAAAGTGGATATCAACACGAGTGTGAAAAAAAATAATAACTACAACCGTGTGTTACTCCGGAACAAAACCACCAGGAGACATGGATGACAAACATCATCTTCATGGACATATAGGCTGGTACGTCTTAGTATTACAAAGACAAGTGCAAAGAGCACTAAGTACTAACAGTAGCCAATGTCATATTACTCTCAAACTGAATGTCAGTGAGAGAAGACACACGCATATATGCTAGTGATCCAAACAAGTGGATTCACAGCAATAAAAAAAAAGAGGCAAATTGAGCCTTTGTTCATGATCTACACCTCATACGGAGCGAGTGGGCCCAAAAGAATGAACTTGGGAGAGAGCACAAAAAGATCAGTGCCTCCCTTTTATATATTGTGGAGCCTGAAGGGCTAGAATTATACCCGTCTCTCTGATATGAGGATAATCCACGAGTTGGAGAACTCGTTGAGAGCCAAGTATCCAGCGCTCCTTGTTGAGCGGCTGTGTATACTTGTGGGGTACGGGGCGTAACCCTTTTTAAGGGGGTAGAGCCTCTTGGCTGTGCACATGTGTGCACTAAATTTTGTTGTTTTCGTATGCATTGCATACAAAGAATTGATGGTGTGCGGGGCACACGAGGTTTGTTTTGTTTAGTATGCATGGCATACAGTGAATTGTTTCGTATGCATGGCATACAGTGAATGTTTTTGTTGGTTATGGTTGGTACGCGGGCGTGCGTTGTTTGATTTGTTTGTGTGTGATGTGCACTGCTATGTATGTATCTCACGAGATATTTGTTTGAATGTTGTATGTACACCATGTGTGTATACTTTTCTTATGTTATTTGTGATATGTATTCATATTGCTTTATAGAATGATTACATATGGTATCGCCTAGATACGAAATGAATCGTTAGATATGGAATGTGGAACAATGGAACGTTATGGACACCTCAGGAAGGTTGTCAGACTTGTAGAACTGATAGAAATAATGATGCTGATGGATCACCTATATCCATATATGATTGATCTAACGCCACAACGTGATGGCTATGTGCTGTATAAGTGCAATACGATGTGTGTAAGTGATATATCACATAGATATACATTATGGGAATAATGGGTAGTTATACATTTATATACTTACCTATTGATTAAGAGACTTCGGGACGAAGTCTTTTTAAGGGGGGTAGATTTGAAATACCCCAAATTAATAAAACATGGATTAAATATCTAATCACATTAATTAAGGCCTAAACCGCCTTAAAAGTCAACTGAGAACCACAGTGGTCAACACAAAACAAGATGTTGCACCCTTTGACTGTTAAGGGTAAATAAATACCCAAATGAACTTCTTAGGACCTAAAATTTTTCCTAAGTATATTAACATAATATTAAACATATATAACCGTTGGACAACACTCCAACACGAAGAAAAAGCATTTATATGCTTCAAGGTCAAAAAGGGCAAAAAGGTGCTCTAGGAAAACCTTAAAAAATCAAATGACCTCTAAATGATATAGAATTGGATACCATGATCAAAATATGTAAGGAAGACACAAAACCGTTTTCAAAAAACCAAGCTCAGAAACACCTTGCGACACAAAATGTGCACTAAAACTCCTTAAAGCACGTTTTTGTGTAATCGCCTTCTAAATTGGTTTAAATGAGCTAAAAGGTTATAAATACCTTTAAATATGATAAAATATCATATTATATGATATTAGGAATTTAATTCCAGAAATTTACGAATTTTTACACGTATATATTAAAATTAATAAAACCCTAAAAGGGGGCCCACATGAGTCAACATTGACTAAGATTGGTCAAGAGGTCAAAGTTGACCCCTTAGACCATGTGAGATCGGCATATACAAACTTAGGAGGCTCCCATTTCGTGGCTTACTAGTATAAAAGCAAGACACCAACATTTCTCCTTAAATCAGGGGCTTACTTTTGCCTTTTATTTGTTTATACACTACCTTTCACTCCATTATTGACTCCACCAGCTGGAAAACGTGTTGAGGAGCCTCTCCTCTCTTCAATCAGCCGGCTCCTAGTCCCTCTTATCCATTAGGTGAGTCATCTTGCATTAATCAATCAATAAACTAATCAATTTGCATTTTCTAAGCAAATAATACCAATACCAAGCTTCTCTCTCTCCTAGCTTCATTCCAAACGGTGAAGCTCCCCTTTCAGACTCTCCCAGCTCTCCCAACCGTGGCTCCTCAGCTAAGATGGTAGATCAACTTCTAAGCTTCCAAATGATGGTTTAAGGCTTGTTTTTGGCTCTTTTTCTTCATCTCCTCACCACCTATGCTTAGATCTCGTGACTAATCACTTCCTATGGCTTATTCTCAGTGTTCTAAGGTTAACATCAATCAAATTCGAATGAAACAAGTTTAGAGACCAAGGTTGCTAAAATCTCATTTTAAGGTAAAAATATGCTTTAAGCTCATAACTTTTGATTCCCTTCAAGTTCGGCTGTGAAACTTTGGTCATAGCCTCATCTTCTTCTCCTTTTCATGTGGAATCTTTTGTTTAGCCATTTGGAGCAAAGGTGACCGAGATCCAAAGGAAATACCCTCTTTTAAGGCATTTTTCCAAGGTAAAACCTAATAACAAGGTAGCTTGTTGAGATCTAGCTATTTCCTATGTCAAATGGTGGATCTAACACCTTGTGGTGTGTTTGATTCAGGTCGAAATCATCTTGAAATCTCCTTGCATTTTTAAGTGATTTTTGCCTTAAATCTTACATTAAATTACTCCTTATGGTTAGATCTTTCTTGGAGACTAACTATGCCTTGGTTTCTGTTTGAAAACATGTAAAACAAGCTGTGGAGAATGTCTACTTAGGTGGCCGAACCAAACAAGGTTCTATCTAGGTAAATCAAGGTATAAATTACTTAAAACCTTAACTTGTTACATTAATACAAGTTTAAACTACTTCTAATTAAATTGCCATGAGTGAAGAAGTAATAAGGTCTTGTTTGACCTTAAAATGTTTAAGGAATTTAATAATTTTATAACTAATTAAACAAGCATAAATGTCAAATTTAAGACATTATGTGGAAGTTTGGTAAATAAATGAAAATTATATGGTGAGGCCAAATTTTTATAGGTATTTTGGGACATTTATGTGTAATTTATTTTGCAAGACAATGTTTGTAATAAGGCCATGTATTTTAGGCCATTTTATTTATGCATTTACAAGTTTTTATTTAAGTTTAGGTGATATTCTATTATTACCGAAAGAAGTGGGTCCTAGGTGTAATTAAAATAAATTTGAGGGCTTTAGAATAATAAGCCGAAAATTAGAGGTAAAAAGGAGTTAAAATAAAGTTTATAAGAGTTTATAAAGTTTTGGGGTTAAATGGTGATTCTAGAAAGTTTGGGTACTAAACCGTAATTATAAGCAATTGGTGGTCAAGGAAATATTAAGGTGGTCAACCTTGACCATATGCTAGGTTTTGACCAAAATAAATAAGTTAGATAACTTATTTAAGGTGTTATAATAAGATAAGTATTTTATGTAATATTTTTATGACATATGTGGTAAATAGTTATTACCCAAAATAAAGGTGTACAATGGTATTTAAACACCCATGGGCTATTAAGAATTTTTAGGAATTTATTGGGTTGTTTTTGGAATTAAAATAAACTATATATGTATAATATATAGTTATATGTCATTATGACACTTTGGAGAAAAATAGATGGTTAATGGGGTAAATACCAAAGTGGAATGGTAAATACCAAGAGTATATGGGTTAATAAGGATATTATAACCCTTTGGTGAAATTTGGAGATTTTTAGAATTATTTAAGAGTATCTATTGAGACATGTGTATAAGATATGATTTTAATGATATGGTAAAACTATATGTTATAAATAGGGCCAAATGGCAACTATAGAATAGCACAAGGGCTGTTCGAAATTTACAAAAAATAACCATAGGATATACTCTTTTATAAGTTAGAAATGTTATATTGAATGGTATATATAACATGGTAAAAAGAAAGGGGTGATTTGGTAAATAAAGGAAATTATGGTTTAAGGAAAGTATAAGGTTTAATATATGCCTATGAGGCAATATACAATAGTTTTGTATAAAAACTATAGGTTATGAGTTAAAAGCAATAAAAATATCATATCAAATGGTATTAGTATTTTGTATAACATTACATAATGTTATGTGGTCAAAAGGGAATTTAAATAATTCAAGGGATATACCGAATTAATAGAGTTGAAAGATGAATTTTAGACTAAGGTCTATAATATAAATGTTATGACAATGATATGGTTTAGATGGAATTAATATAAGGAAGGGTACTCACATAAAATAATGTGACAAACTATAAATAAATGAGATTTATAAACTAAGGTGTTTATGGAATAAACCTTAGGAGTTGTAATTATACAACATAGATGTTACATGATATTAGGATAATAACCTTAATATAAGTTGTATAATTAATACAACTAATGGGAATAATCATCCAATAAAGATGATAAAATGTAACATAAAATACAAGAGTTTATGAAACTCATGAGAATTACCTACGTGGTAAAAATATATACATACACAAGAATAATGTATATAAGATGGATAATATATTTGGTTGAAAACCTTATGATTTAATGGTGGTGGTTATTTGGAAAAAATATAGTTACAAACTATAGGCTATGAATTTTGCTAAGATAATGGGTAATGAAATACAAAGAATTATAATGGATGATGAAAAAAAATATAAATATAAGAATGCATGCATACATGCAACTATAGGTTACGTACCTAAACTAGATGTGGTAGATTAAAAGAAATATAGGGAATTAAACTTAACAGTTGAAATAATTTTGACGTACGCGTTTAAGTAACAAAGCCGACTGTTTTAGAAAAACCTGTAACAAACAACTGTAGAAAACAGGGGTGAACTGTCGGGGTTACTTATAATTCGGAATACCGGATGTAGTTAGTCATGGAGACTGACTTATAGTTTTATTACCGTTTAGAGTATACTTCTGACAAGGACGCTTGACGACTAACGGACTACACGGAGCGTAGGATCTTGCTGATTCATACTCCACCGTAATACAGTCGGGTGAACGGTATGTAAAGGGGTTTGATCCGAGTTGTCCTAAGGTTGCTCCTTGGGCTCGGATTTGGTTGATATAACTTGTTGTTGTTATGAGTCTTTGATTGTCTCCGAGGACTTCCTCAGTTCAGACATCTGTGTGATCTGTGATAAGATTGTTTGTCTGAATGTGATAATTAATATGCATGACTGTAATTTTATAGCTGCTTATTATTTACTGTTGTTGAGTTAACAGTATTGGTTCGTATATATGAACCTATTATAAAACGAACTAGCGGCTATGGTGCTATCTTATAAGAACATAAGGAACGTCAGAAAAATGTTGTAGCACTAAGATAATAAGAAGATATACATATTTCTGAGACTTTTATACGGAGCATTGGCCTTTCTATACGCCGCTCTCGTATCTAACACTGGATCCCGAGTTTACAGACTCCGGATTGGACTAATGACCTTAGTCTGCTGTGTTAGAAAAAAAATGGTAATGCGATGCGATGGTATAATTAATTATTAATGGAATGGAAGTAAAGCCAAGAGGATGTGGCTCTTGGTGCGCGCTGTGATCACAAAAACGATACCAGGATGTCCGCGTACGGGTCCGTAAGTATCAAGAAAATTTCCCGTGAGCTAGAATGGCTCGTTGGTCGGAGACTCTACCGTTGGAGTGGCTACTGCCGTGGGTGACCCGCCATAATATATGGGTAACTAGAGACGTGTCGTTTTAACGAGACATTGTCACTAGGTATAACTGAACAACTAAAACAATTGAGACTTATACAGTGGCGAACAATACCATGGACGAGACTAAATACTTGTTTATTATTCTCGTTGTTTCGCTTTGTTGTTCATTGGTTATACTTGTGGTTATTTTATTGTATGTTGATGGTTGGATGGAGCCTACAAGGCTAAGGTAAATTAAATATGAAAACTGTACGCTACGGCGAATGTACATGGTACATTAAATTGTTATTGCTCGATACGTTCGATATACAAATGTTATTTGAAATATTCTATGAATGTTTGGTTTGGATGGATGACTAATGTTTATGGATATTTGGATGGTTGATTATGTATATTATACATTTATGCTTCAGTTTGATTATAACTGTAAAAAGGAAAAGCATGAAACCAATCTAATAATAAGATGGTTAAAATGACAAGTGACCATTAGGGTCCAGGCCCGGCATACTCAGCGTCTATCGCTGATACTACACCATTACAGGTTGTTGATCATTGTCGGAGCTGAAGAGCAGGAACAAGGTAGTTGGAGATGTTGTATAGCAATGAAGATGGTGTATGGTCTTATGGTAAGGTTGTGTATTCTTAAGATTGGGTAGATGTTCACTTGTCGATGTTTATGATTTATGGATTTAGTATGATGTATAGGAGTTTCTCGTTATCACTGCGGTTAGCAGTTTGTTTATTGTGGAAGTTGGATGTAGTTTGGCTACGTTGCTCGCATGGGCGAGTAATGGCCGGTGACACCCGAGTGAGTTTTGTAATTGTTGTTTATTTTCCGCTGCGAGACGTTTTAATTATTGCTACGTGAGGGATTATATCGTGATTATGGAGAGGGGTGTTACAGCTTCGGTATGTATACTGAAATTTTCGCCCTCTCGTTGTAGTCCTGCTCTGTGCTCGAGTAGACAACCGAAGTCCACATTCGGACTGCAGCCGCCACCCTTCCTTTATCACCCATATAAGTCTCGGCTTTCCCTTGAATGTTCCTACTTATGTGCCACCGACATAGAAGATGATGAGATTCAGGAAATACCTCTTCTAAGGCATTCATTAGGGCCAGACATCTGTCAGTGAGAAATGTTGAGGTTGTAGTCCGGCCGAGGAGCTCCCTTAATTGTTGAAGTGCCCACACATACATGTCCGTAGATTCTGATACAAGAAAGGCGAAGGCAATGCTGAAGTTCTTGCCTATACTCGTCACTCCGATGAACTGAACCAAAGGCATTTTTGTGATGTTCGTTTTATAGGTAGCATCAATGCCTATGACGTACGGGAAAGCTTGCAGCAGTAATCTAGAGGTAGGGTGTGCAAAGAAGATGGACTTAAGTCGTGTTCGATCCCCTAAATTGTGAAAGTATTCAAAATCATGTTATCTATCAAATTAATATGAAACCTAAAGGATTACAGTTATTTGAGACATCCTAAGTTGACTTACTTGGTTCTGTAGTGTAATCATAGTAGTAGTTGTTTTTGTCTAGCTCACCCAGCAAAGTCTGCACCATAGAACGACCATTTCTCTTTTCATGTTTTGTTTTTTGTATCATGTTGTATATGTCTTTCCTGGTTGCTGACGTGTCGGGGTTGATTGCTGTGAGCTCTGAATAAATTGCAGAAGGTGGCACACCGACTCAGCTTCTCTGATCGATCATAATCTCCTCCTCTCAGTTAGGCGTTTTCCCACAAAATGACCCTCTACCACTCAGCTAGATCATGGTTATGCCATCCGTTAAGCACATTCAAGAAACACCCGTAGCTTGTGTAACACCCCTTAATTCTAAAAGGACAACCACATTTCTTTGAACCAGATGATCTGCGTCGGGTGATGACACCAAGTCGTGGTGTCCTTCATGGTTTCCAATACCTCTCGCATGTTATGTGGAAATCTTGGCCCGACCGAGAACTTTGAATTATGGTGTAGATATGGTTGGGATGGCCAACACTATCTACCCAAGCTTTCGCTTCTTCTTTACTCCTAAATGCCTGGTCTGTTTGAAATAAGTAACCTGTATCCACCACCATAGGTCGATTATACATCTGTTGCACGTAGTCATCCATCTCTGCGTTATGATCTGAAATGTCTTCATCAAATTCATCCCAATCTTCATCAGTAGTTGAGTCACTTTCCTACAATAAGGGTCGAGAGAATGTTAGACGAATGTTGAAATATGAAATATTAGTGAGAATATGATTTACAAAGACAATAAACTAAATACTTACTGGGCTTGATACTGGAACATAATCATGATCGGAATCTAAAGATTGACTCATGTTTAGAGAGCTTGAACAGTTTTACGAAATTATTTTTGGAAGAGAGTCAGGAGATAGAGAGCTTTGAGAATATGGAGAGTGAGTGTGTGAAGATGAAATGGAGGAGGCATCCCTTATATAGAGGTTGGTCATGAACTAGCCACAAGGTTACAAGTTCAAAAACGGTAACCTGGTACGTGAACAGTGACCTGGTACGTGTACCTCTTCCTGACAAAAGTAATTACCAACGGTAACATTGAATTCACTTTGTACCGGAAACGGCAACCTGGTACGTGAACAGTGACCTGGTACGTGTACCTCTTCCTGACAAAAGTAATTACCAACGGTAACTTTGAATTCACTTTGTACCGGAAACGGTAACCTGGTACGTGAACAGTGACCTGGTACGTGTACCTCTTCCTGACAAAAGTAATTACCAACGGTAACTTTGAATTCACAAGTTCAAAAATGGTAACCTGGTACGTGAACAGTGACCTGGTACGTGTACCTCTTCCTGACAAAAGTAATTACCAACGGTAACTTTGAATTCACAAGTTCAAAAACGGTAACCTAGTACGTGAATAGTGACCTGGTACGTGTACCTCTTCCTGACAAAAGTAATTACCAACGGTAACTTTGAATTCACTTTGTACCGGAAACGGTAACCTGGTACGTGAACAGTGACCTGGTACGTGTACCTCTTCCTGACAAAAGTAATTACCAACGGTAACTTTGAATTCACTTTGTACCGGATCATCAACTTCTCCATGGTGTGTTTGGTACGCTTCCTTTGGCTAGAATCTAATTTGAATAGTGGGGGTGAATTCTTTTTAGGGAAAATTCACGATATACCCCTGTTTTCTTTCATAATTCACAATATACCCCTGTCGGTTTTCGTAATTCAACTTTAAACATGTTTAAATGTAGTCCAAAATTGATGAAACTTTACGTAGACGGCTCCTGCTCCATGTCACCGTTTTAACCTTACTTTTCTCAGTAGCCGTTGAACCAGCCGTTGGACATGTTAGTGACCGTTACTCAAATATTATAAAAGAGGGTATTAGTGTCCCAACATACTCATTCCTTACCCTGTGCTCTCAGAATCCGTCTAATTACATCTTGTGTGAACTCTTCATACCTTACGTCCCATTTCGCTCTCAAAATCAAATGGAGTTTCCTTTCTGTTTGCACGTTAATTATGTAGCTATTTTTGGTTTCATGAGCACAATTTGATAGAAGAATGGGGCACAGACGCGTAGAAGTTACTATGCCATATCCTAGTAATCTCCGTGATCTACAACGATGAGTAATTCGAGCACTACAGTCCCTCCTCGGCAGAATAAACATAGGGAAAATTCACAAGATACCCCTGTTTTCTTTCGTAATTCATAATATACCCCTGTGATTTTAGTAATTTAACTTTAAACATGCTTAAATGTTGTCCAAAATTGATGAAAATTTACATGGACAATGCTAAAGTGTTATATTTTGGTCCAATATCAAATTTGAAGTTTTTTAAGCTCACATGTGACCTGTGGGACCCAATGAATAGTCACATATTCATTGGATTCCACAGGTCACATGTGAGCTTAAAAAGCTTCAAATTTGATATTGCACCAAAATATAACACTTTAGCATTATCCATGTAAAGTTTCATCAATTTTGGATAACATTTAAGCATGTTTAAAGTTGAATTACGAAAATCACAGGGGTATATTGTGAATTACGAAAGAAAACAGGGGTATATCGTGAATTTTCCCATAAACATAACAACAATGGTGTATTTGGGGCTAAAGGGCGACTACGAGTGGACTTTTATTCATGTACGAAATGATACATCAGTTCGCCGGATGATGGAGAATTACATGGAGTATAATGATTTCATCGCTCATATTCCATTACTTGTTATTGATGATCCTATTGAGCCCGATGATGATGATTTTCAACACCAAGAACCAATTTATGAGATGCAACATAATGTAATAGCACAGGGAATAGAGAGACAAAGGTTAGGAAATAATTAGGTTATGGGTTATTACGTAATTGATCTTGTTAGTTCTCGTGTTGTTATACTTTTTGGGATTTATAATCTTTGGTAGATGTTTGGACGTGGAATAAACGTGTTGTAATAGTTATTCACTTTCAATTATGTGATTCATAGGATTTAAATTCTGGGACTTTTCTCTCTTAGGAATTTCTACATTTTGATATATTTCATTTCTCGTGACATATACAATCTTTGGTAGATGTTAGATAGTTATTCACTTTCAATTATGTGATTCATAGGATTTGAATTCTGAGACTTTTCTTTCTTAGGAATTTCTACATTTTGATATATTTCATTTCTCGTGACACACCGTATTATCAATAATAGTACCGGGAGGGACATTATCAGGGCATCCACCACTCTAAAAGAACTTGGTGTGGTGATTCTTCTGTGCAATTATCACCACAAACTTGGGGTTCCAGCTTTCATCCAGAAATTTGCAAGCCTCAATAATTTGGTCAAGCTCGATGTTTAGAACCTGGTTGATGCATGTGAAGTATCCTCCCGAAAGCATACTGCATTAACCAGGTTCAATAACGACAATACAAGATTCCTTTTCCTACTCGATACAATTTCTTGCTCTCCAATCATCAAGCTACAATCTTGCTGATTTAAAAGCTCTACAGAAATGATGCATTTCTAGAAAATTTTTGGCATAGTCTCCCCTGTTTTTCTTATCTCCACCGGTTCTAAGAACCTCCACAAAATCAACCAACAGATCATCAACAAGGTCACCAGGATTTTCAGCAATAATTCCACCATCACCAAGTCCACTAGAAAAAAACTACAACCACACAAATTGTACTAGCGTCTAATACACCAAGTAAAAATGAAAGACAACAAATAGTTCCAAGATGTTACTAAAGTTTATTACATCCAAATCCAAGATGACAACTACTAGGGTGCACCATGCTGGCGCTGGTAACTATCCCATATGTATAAAGATCTTAACACATCCTCAAGACCATGAGTTGCTGCCCTTTGTTCTTCTTCTGGCATCTCCTGACGATAGCATGACCAGTCCTATGCATTGTTCTCTTGGTAGTATGGACGAGCAAGCTCACTTGCCTCAGACAGTAGCTGTAACACACTTGGTCAGGTAAGTACACATAAAAAATAAAAGTGATATGTCATGAAGCACTATGAAAATATGACTTACTAGACAAGGATCTGGACGATGAACCAGGGTGGTTTGATAACTCTCAGGGTTTAGGATCTTCGGGTGTGTGTGCTTGGTGTACTAATCTAGGTAGAGTGGGTCGCAAGCATGCAACCGCGCATTTGTGCGTGTATACCCTGGAACCAGCACTTTAGGTGTGTTTTCCCACAAACAATACATGGGGGGGGAGTATACACAGGTGTAGGGTTGGTTTTTTCCTCTTTTTTTAGACCCTGGGTTGGGTCTAATAGGAGGTTCAGGGATACCCTGAATGTAACCAAACTGGCGTAGACAACGCCCTGGCATGTACGGCTAACCCCATAACCTGTATGTTACCTCTATACCATGTACGCCCTCCATGAACATTAACATTATCCCGACCGTAGGGCAACCAATCAATCTACAATGAACATTAATAGTAAAATGTAACCAACAACGAAAGACAAAAATAATAATGGTTCAATGTGTTAGCAACTACAAACACTTACATTTAGAGCAGTCAAAGCATCTAGATGCTCACGATAGCCTTGCAGTGAACGATGATCATGCACTTGAGAGGTAGATCTCACCCATCTTAGAGCCCAAGGTCTGTCATCATTAGCACGCCAGTCTGGGCTAATCGCTGGTCTTAATGTAGGGAAGTACGCATAAATCCAGCACTGTGCATATAAAACACTAGAATGATTAAGCAGTACCAATTATTAATACTCAGTGAGTTATCATATACTAGATGCACATTAGGACACATACCTCAAGTAACGTCATAGAACCACCTATCCCACTGGAGCCGGCACGAGATGCTATCCCTAGCTGGCGATATAACCATGCAAGAGTACCAGCTCCCCATGCATATTTATGAAGCTTGGTAGCTTTCTTCATGGGAGCTACTAACCAAAACAATTGTGGACTCAGACGACCATTTGATTTTCCAGCTAATATGGTTGTACCGATCAAATGATACAACCAACCACATGCCTGCTTCATTGGCTCTTCATGTTTATCCCAACAGTGCTGCAACAAGCTCGCAATCGATACAACACCGGTATTCCACAGTGTCTCTGTCATACTCTGAACATTTCCCCCAAATTAAGACAATCAGCCATTACCTCCTTCAACCCAGGGGTGGATGAATCCCCTATCAATGGACGACCAACGATGGGGATTTACAGTATCATCCACACATCATACAGGGTAATCGTCATCTCACCGAATGACATATGGAATGAGTTTGTATCAGGCTGCCACCTCTCCACAAAAGCACTGATGAGGGACATATTGTTGTATGGCATCGTAATATCTGTAGGTGTTGTACCAGAATACTTAAGCATGTTCCTTGCTCTTTTGCAGGTAACTTGATCTTTTGGCCAGCTAGTAAGCATCACCCTGCGGGATTTGAAACTCAAAACCCCACGATCCTACATAATGACCAATATTTAACACTTACAAAACGTTGTATGAATTAAATGATCAAATACAGGAGAAGATAGAGAACATACCTTAGTCGAGGTCCATAAGTCAAGCGCTACATGACCCCCGAAGCTAGTGATAACACTAGTGAGTAGTGGACCGCCAGGAACTGGCACCTCTGTCAACTTCCAAGAGGTAGGAATGACTGGAACCATCGCTAGCGCTGCTTCCTCGTCAGTGTCATCCTCCTGATCCATGACATCATCATCTTCTCCATCCTCCTCCTCATCCACGTCGGGTGAGTCATCATCATCAGCACCATCACCATCATCATCAACATGTGGCGAACACTCGGTCATCACATGGTCCTCATCAGCACGGGCGGGTGATGGGCGTGGTGGACGTGATGAACTACCACCGCCTGACGTCTGAGCTTCTAAGGGAGCAATCTGGTGGCTTCCTTCGCCCGATGTTGTAGCTAGCGCTGTGCAGTGTCTATCAGACCAAGCACTACTGGATGACAACACTGGCATGCGTCTCTTCGGTATATGCTCGTACATCGCCGAGTCATCCACCGTTCACTTGGTGGTGCAGGTATCTGAAACGCGGGTCGTTGACAGATTGACCCGGATGAAACGATGAATGACGTGCTGCTTCCATGCAGGGGGCAGGATTACTCGGCCCTTCACCAGGAGCTCGTGCACGACGGTACGAGGCCGTCATAGGCTGCTCCGTACCCCGGTCTTTCTTTTTCTTCTTCTTCTAATATACATGTTGCACTGCTTTCTTCAGTCGATCCATCACTGCATATGAATATCACACAGTTATGTTCCTCATTCATAACATAAAAATTCAAACATTTATCAATCATTCACAATATTACAATTAAAAAAAATCAAACATTTATAAATCATTCACAATATTAGAATTCAAAAAAACAAATTAAAACTTTTAAAAATCATTCACAATATTAGAATTTAAAAAAAATAAGGCTTCGAGTTGCGCCTGTACTCTCCTGCTCCTGGGGCGAGCCGCGCAGCTCCTCGCCTTCTCCAGTGTCAAGTAGCGCCGGTCCTCGTCTCCGTCATGGGCGAGCAGCGCTGGTACTCGCCTCCATCCGACTCGAGCACCGCCGGTCCTCGTCTCCTTCGTCGGGCGCGTGCACAGCAGGGCAAGTCACACGCCTCCTCGCCTGCAAGTAGCTCGAGCAGCGAGGCTACTCGCCTATCTCCTGGTCGAGCAGCGGCGGTACTCGCCTGTCTCCGGGTAGAGCCACGGTGCTGCTCGCCCTAGCGCGAGTAGAGCCGCCCTGCTCCTCGCCTGCCTTTTTTTGAATAATTTCGAATGTTTCATGCTAGATCTAGCTCAAATGATGTTGAATTTCAAAAAACTAACACCAAATTCATACTCAGGACACCCAAATCTATAAGTTGCAAAAAAAAATTCGAAAAACTCACCGGAAAAATTTTTCGGCGGTGGTCCCGCGGTGGTTGGCGGCGGCGGGTGGCGACTTCGGCGGCGGCTCCGGCAGCCAGAAGAGAGCTTCTTAAGGATTAGAGAGAAAGGAGAGGGAGTGAGTAAGAGAGAAATGAATAATCCAAGGAAGGTTAGGCTATATATAGTACGAGCATTTTTTTATCCGAAATTGACGCTTTCAACTGCAATTTCAGTACGACGTTCTGAAAGTGTAACAATGTTTGTAATTTAGTCAAACACAACATAAAATGTCTTTAACTTACGTGGAGTCACAATTATAACGTTTAAATGCGATTAAAAAGGGTTTAACGTCTTTATTACAATTAGAGCGTTTTTCACCCGAAATTGGCGTTTTTAACTACGAATTCAGTACGACATTCTGAATATGTACCAATGTTTGTAATTTAGTCAACATAACGTAAAATGTCGTCCAAATTACGTGAAGTCACAATTAAAATCATATTGACGCAATTAATACGAGTTTATAATGTTTTGTAACAATCAGAGTGTTTTTTACTGTTTACGCTCAAGAAATTATTTTTTAAAAAAACAAAAGTTACAACACGACATCATTACATGTGTACAACGTCAATATGAATTAAAAAAAATTTGTACTACGGTGATTAGTAATTTTGTACTGCGAATAGCAACCCAGCTGGCGTTAATAATGTGATTAAGCTGATGGGTCGCATGTAGTTAATGTTTTAATAACAAAGTTATAGTTCGGGGGCTTATGGTCAGAGATACCGTAACCTCAAGGTGGTTACAAATAATTTTGATAAACACAAGGGAGGTTTAACCGTATTATACTCATTCCTGAAAAGGGTTCCAAGTCATTTACTCTACTTTTTTTCATTTTCAACTTATATTTTAAAAATTATTATCAATTAAAATTAATATAATAAAAAAACAGTTCAATCAATAAAATAATATATTCGACTGGACAAGGGCTCTACCCACGGCATCGATCGTCTGCTCGTGAAAATTCCAAAAAAGAAAAGATGCGGTTTAACTAACATCGAACCCAACTTCTCGATCCAGTCAAGAGTTTTCCGCTTGAAGCAAAATACTCCCTCCGTCCTGAATTGACCGTCCTGTTTACTATTTGGACATGTCGTTTGACTTTAATTTTTAGGGAAATTTCATGATAACCCCCGAGGTTTGAGCAAATTTCACGAGATACCCCCGAGGTTTCATTTTCATTACAAGATACCCCCGAGGTTTCATTTTTTGACGATATACCCCTGAGGTTTCATTTTCATTACGATATACCCCTGGGGTTTCAATTTTATTACGAGATGCCCCTCAGTTTAGATTCTAATATATTATATTTTTCATATCCTCATTTTACCCTCGCACCATATGCCCCGCAACATGGATTTATGGTCAAATTTTTAAAAAATTTAAAATATGAACAAAATGCACAGAAAAATTAAAGATCAATTTACATTTTAATTCAATTTTAAAAACAAATAAAGTATAAAAATAAATTAAAAAATTAAACTCATAAAAAGTTTAAAAATAAATGAAATGACCAAACAACAAAAAAATAAATAATCTATTTAAAAAACTTATATTGTTACATAATTTTAAAACTATTATAGCAATTATATTTAAAGAACAAAAAAAATGATTTTTAAACTTTATTTTTCTAATTTAAAATAATGATTTTTTCTATGTACTATATGAAATTGTTGCTTTTAATATTCTTCATATTATTGTTATACTTTTTACAATTTTAATACATATCGTATAACTCTTAACAAGTTATGTTTATTTTTCAAAATAATTTACTTTTTATTTTTTAGTCATTTCTATTTATTTTTTTTGTTTTATGTTTATTTAATTATATTCATTTTTTAATATTGATTTCAAATTTTATATGAAATTTAATTTATATGAGCATTTTATTTAAGTTTCAAATTCAAACAAAACTTTGACCATATATCCCTGAGATTATTGCGGGGCATATGATTTTGAGCCACTGCTATAATAGTTTTTAAATTATGTAACAATATAAATTTTTAAATAGATTATTTTTTTTGTTGGTTAGTCATTTCTATTTATTTTAAACCTTTCATGATTCTAATTTTTTAATTTGTTTTTATACTTTTATTTATGTTTTTTAAATTGAAATAAAAATTTTAATTGATCTTTGATTTTTATGTGCATTTTGTTCATATTTTAAATTTTTTTAAAAATTGACTATAAACCCGTGTTACGGGGTATATGGTGCGATGGTAAAATGAGGATATGACAAATATAATATATCCGAATCTGAACTGAGGGGCATCTCGTAATAAAATTGAAACCTCAGGGGTATATCGTAATGAAAATGAAACCTCAGGGGTATATCGTAAAAAAAATAAAACCTCGGGGGTATCTCGTAATGAAAATGAAACCTCAGGGGTATCTCGTAAAATTCATTCAAACCTCGGGGGTATATCGTGAAATTTCCCTAATTTTTAACATATAAGATAAATTAATTTTGAAAATTTAAGTTTTGCATATGATTCCTTACATGATAAACTATATATTATAAAATTTAGTTTTATAAAATTATTTTATCTTATATGTTTAATATTGAAGTGGAAAAACGTGTCATAAAGTAAACATGACGGTAATTCAGGACAGAGGGAGTAGGATAGACACTCACCACGTCGTGGACACCTTCACAGTGTTTTTTTTTTTTTTTTTTTTGAATGCTCGTATGGAAAAGACAGATTCTAGAAAAAAATAAAAATAAAACGTGAGATGGTAACCACACAAGTGAAACGAAAAATTGTGGCTTAGATCAATCTATTGCTGCATTGGACATCTACCTTCCTTCGTTCTAAAATCGGATGCTTCGTTTCATTGAGCGAGGGGCAGGAACAGTGACGTCCCGGCAATTCGTGCGGCTAAGAATTCATCCCAACAACTAGTGGCTAATGTTTTGTCATAAAAAAACAACTAGTGGCTAAAATTCTCTCATGGAAACCACCCACTGGACCCACACCTTTTTGCTACTTGCTTTGCCCCCTCGCCTATCATTCTTAGGCAAATTCGATGCCACGGCGGTCCTGTACCTTAGTAGGAGTGGGATATTCAATTTGGCAGTCCCAGTCAGCTACTGACTGGACTGTTTTGTTGACTGGGCTGTCTTTTTACTACATTAACTTTAATTAGTTGTAACTTTTAATATATAAATCCAAAATGAAAAAAATTATATCATTGTTCACCTAAATTCAAGCTCTTCAAAACAAGACCAGTCATGGATATGTTTTGATAACTTAAAAAAATATATTTTTACAATAATAATGATTCATTAATTTTGTATAATGATTCATTAAAATTGATATTATGATTCATTAAGTAATAAGTAGTGAATTCGATTACAAACTTCGGAACCGATATAAAATCATTATTGTTTTATAGTGTATTATTATTATTATTATTATTGTATGGTGTATTTTAAACCTTCTATTGTGAATTATGTATTTTTCATACATACCAAAATATGTTTTGTGTTGTATTATTATTTGAATTTTTTTATTTATATGTTTACGATGATACACTAAAATGATCATATGATTCATTAATTTTGATATTATGATTCATTAACTAATAAGTAGTGAATTATAACAAACTTCGGAACCGATAAAAATCATTATTGTTTTGTAGTGTATTATTTTTGTTGTATGGTGTATTTTAAACCTTATACGGTGAATCGTGTATTTTCATACATACCAAATATTATTGTGTAAAAAGTTTTTATTCTTTAATGTTTGCGATGATACACTAAAATGAAGATATGATTCATTAATTTTGGTATTATGATTCATTAAAATTGATATTATGATACACTAAAATAATGTTATGTGTTTCAATGATACACTAAAATGATGTTATGAATCATAAGTCTCATTGAATATATGGATTTATACATGTAATTAACATAAATTTTTATTCTCAAAACATATTCATGTTTGATCTTATTTTGAAGAGCTTGAATTTAGATAAATAATGGTGTAATTTTTTTTATTTTGGACTTATTTTTAAAAGATACAATAATTTAAAATTAATATTAAAAAACAACCCAGTCAGCAGCTGACTGGACTGCTGACTGGCTGCCAACTCACACAGCCACTCACCCAGCCGCACAACAGTACGCAGGCGGCTGCACAATCTCCACTCTGTCATTCTTAAGGCTGCGTTCGGTGATAGTATTTTTGTGGTATAAATGTAGCATTTTTTAGTTTGATATTTTTGATAAAAAATTTAAAACCGTCACCTTCGAACAACAATTTTCAAAACAGTCACAAATATACCAGCATAAAACAACCAACAATTTATGCTACAAATATAATGAATACTGTATACAGGGACGAAGCCAGAAAATTGTAATTAGGGGACGAGAATATTTTAATAATAAAATTAATATTTAAAAATTAATTTTTAATAAATTAATTTAAATTTTTATAATTATATTTTAAAAATGATATTATATAAAATTTGACACAAAATTAAATTAAAGAAAATATAGATTAATATATTATAAATTAGTTTATTTTTTTTTTTTAGTTTTTTATAAAGATTGGTATACTAAATTATAAATTAATGAAAATAATATATAACAATAGTTTTAAACTAGTAGTGTTTTTCTAAATTGTTTATTCAGATACGGATAAATAGTCTCTTAAAACTATTACTATTTATCAATTCTAATAAAATATTCTATAAAAAAAAGAGCAAACTAATAAAAATTAAGATGTAAACTTTCAATTATATCAAAATTATTAGAGTACAAAATATTTGTAGTATATTTCAGAAATATCAATTATAAGTATTCAACTTGCTAAGTAATGATTAATTATAAAATTGTTTGTACAAACTATTATGGTTTGTCAGTATATCAAAGTTATTATATGTTTTATACTGTGATTTATAATTAAAGAATAATTTTATATGTTAATATATGTTGTTTTTCATTTCTCGGCATATCGAGTATTAAATTTAAATTTATGTTTTTGAATTTCATTAAGTAATATTTAATTGTATATAATGTATTGTTTTAACTACAATATATGTTTAAAATAAATATTTTAACAATAATTAAATAATTTATAATAATAAAATAATAAGTGATATCTATATATATATTTGCTTAGAGTCAATTATTTTATTATTCTAAATTTGTTATTTCATTTCAATGATATTATTTTTTCATTAAAAATTAAAATAATCTTAAGTATTAATACATTTGAAATGTTATAATAAATACTAATATATAATCCATAAAATTATATTTTATATATAACATCTAATATATTTGCTTTAATGGTTTATTTCTTTATTTTTTCAAATATATGTAAAAAATTTATTTATAAATTAATATGTATACATATTATAAATTAATTGTCACTAAAATATTAATAAATAATTTAATTATTAAAAGCTATAATTGAATATCTACATATATTTTAACTTTATTAATAAAAATTGTTTTAAAATGTAATATAACATTTTTAATTGTAACAACGAAAACGGTAAACACACTGCACAAAACTAACTTATTCAAAACACCCAGATGAAACCGCCGCCTGCCGTACACTAATTTTCAAAATAGTCACAAAATAACCACCACAAAACAACCAACCAAAACAACCAACCAAAACAACCAAACCAAAACAACCACAAAACTACCACGTTTATACCGTACCGAACGCAGCCTAAATGACTGGCCCACACCACGCATTAATATTCACCTCACATAGTCACATTGGCAGTTAGCTTTTTTTTTTTCAAGTTCTTTTCTATGGTACTTTTAGGTAAACGGTACTAGTAAAAGGAGACCATATGAGGGAATAGGTTGTGAAATAAAATTTCCCACTCACTCTTTTTTGAATTAATTGTCCATCCAATACGACTTTTACTTCAACATTAAATATAAAAAATAAATTAATTTAATAAAATTAAATTTTATAATATACAATTTATTACAAAATTTTAAATTTTAAATTATTTTATTTAATAGATTAAATATTAAAATCATCCGATATATCTAAATAGTAAACTGGACGATGAATTCGGGACGGAGAGAATATATGATAAAAGATTATTGAAATTTTTAGTGTCTTTATAGAAATTTAAACGTGAGATCATTTTTCGTGTCTTGATAGAACTATTTTTCTAATTAAGTGTTTTAATCACGTGACAAAACGTTAAGTGTCTTGTTAATGTACATAATTACAACCTAAAGATATCTACGCAGTTAGGAAATTTTCATGTAGTTATTTTTTCTATTCCTCAAAGCTGGCAAGAAAAATACATACTCAAATGATTATAACCGAGCTTCATTTTCTCATTTGTAGCAAAAAGTGTTATCAAAGAGAGTAGTACTAGAAAGTGCAATTTCATTTATTGTATTGCATCCATAAATAAATATACATATATTTAGTGGACATGTATTTAAGATTAAAAGAATACTAACTTTAATTTTTCAAAGCCTTTTATTTTAATATTTTATATATGAAATAAAATGATTTTATAAAATTAAAGTTATCAAAATATAATTTAAAACTAAAACAATCAAACATATAATTTAAATTTATATAAATATTTATATTATATATTAAATATTAAAATAAAAAACTGTGACTAAATAATTAATAGATAAAATAATTATATAAAAATGTTAATCTATTTTATAGTAAAAAAATATTTATTATACATCTAACAATATAAATATTTATTATATAAAAAAACTACAATAAATTACACTTCTATCGTGTACGAATATACAATTTTGTTTGATCATATGTATAGTTTAATATGTCCACGTGTATCCAAATCAATGTAGCGAAGAGTTGTTAAAAGAATATAAATTCCGGTGACTGTATCCTGTGGTCCGTCTGTCACTTACTTACGGTGGACGCGACGGCGCGCTCTCTATTTTCCCTCTTCTTTCTCGGTCCATCGTTGCGACTTCGGGGGCTGCACTAAAGGCAAGAAAGCGAGGCAAAGGAAGTATGAACTCTGCAGGTGCGCCAAACGCGCAGCAGCCATCGACAACGACGACACCGCAGCAACCATCACCAGCAGCAGTAGTTCCGCCTCCACCACAACCATCCTCATCGTCCGGAGCAGCAGCAGCTGCTGTATCCGACGGATCAGGGAAGAAAGTAAGGAAACCTTACACAATCACCAAGTCGAGGGAAAGCTGGACCGAAGAAGAGCACGACAAGTTCCTTGAAGCGCTTCAACTGTATGAAACTATTTATCTCTTAGAGTCTTGTTTCTTTCCCCCCTCGTTTTGACCTCTGTCGTTGGATGGATCTATTCTCGCTTTGTCTTTAGCTCCGTTGATGATGTCGTTATATTAAATTTATTTAGTTTTGGTTGCACTTTATGTGGATAATTCGTTTATATGCATGCCCACGGGTTAAAGGCCTTGCGCTTGCTCATGCTGGTTAAGTTTCACAGAGCTCTGGATTTATACTGGATGAGATGTAATTTCGTGTTTCTTTCATTTTTTTTTTCCTCTTTTATTCGTGTGTTTGGATTGAGGTTGAACGAGGTAAGAGTTAACTAATTTATGTTAAGTACGTTGATTATATGTCAAATTGTCACTGCTCACCTTGTAATCTAGGTGAATGTTATGATTCTGTATTTTATCCGGCATAAAATTAAAAGTGCTTGAAAAAATGGAGTGAAACAGTCTAAACAGTTCATGAATTTCGATTAACCATGTTTAATCTCCACTTTCTTCTTCTGAAATTAGGTGAACCTTATTTAAACTCATCCAAACAAACTACTAACGATTTCCTAAGATTTTGTAGACACAAATCCATAACAATATGTTATGATGTATATCCGGGGTTTTGGACTCGTGGAACTGGTTCCAATTGCTTTATCTTAGAGCTTCTATTGATAGGGATCAGAATCTGAAGCTATTTTGCCAATCTTTCTGGGATGTTTAGGTTTGACCGTGACTGGAAGAAAATTGAAGACTTCGTTGGTTCAAAGACAGTGATTCAGGTTTCTGCTCTTTCTTGCAATGTAACCTCGACACTTGCTATATGTAGCTGCTTGCATTGGCTTGGTAGGCCTTTGCAGCCAATTGCTCAAAGATTATGGCCATCAGGGCTAATATGTAAGGGAAACATAAAGAGATTCTTCAGCATATAATGTGTTTTTTATTTTGGATGTATATGCAGCGTCCATTCTCTTTTCATTCCTATCCTTTTCTCTTCTTTTCATTTGTCAAGGTTTTAGTAGCACAGGTACTTGAAAACACTGAAAAATAAAACTCACCTTATTAGTCTTTGAACATATGTTGTTGCTTGGCATCTGGTGAGGTTATGTTTTGACTTCCATCTACTGTTTTGTATGATATATTGTATTAGCTTCTTGTTGTATCCTTGGTGCTCAGATGTATCTTCATAGTGCGTACCATCCTTATTGTCAGTTTCATAGCTGTCGTGCACTTGAAGTTGTCTTTCTTATTGTCAGTTCAACCAATGACAAGTCAATGTATGCCTTAACATTTAGTCCTTTTTCTAACAGATACGAAGTCATGCTCAAAAATACTTTCTGAAGGTTCAGAAGAATGGTACGGCAGCACATGTGCCACCACCACGTCCAAAACGAAAAGCAGCTCATCCTTACCCCCAGAAAGCACAAAAAAATGGTTTGTCTCAGGAAATGGAAAGAAAATAAATCATTTCATGTAGTGGACCGTGGACCTTGTTGTTGTGATTTCTAGCTAAGCTTCTTTTTTTTACTCTTATAATCGAACAGTTTTAGCGCCAATACCTGCTACGATGAGCTTCTCTTCTTCTTTGAGTTCTGTTGCAACTGGATACCCTACATGGGATGACGCTTCTCTAGTTATAAACAATGCCTCAACTGCAGTTGTACCATCTCAGGATGATCTTACTCTTAATGGAGTTGAAGGTACATGGCTCTCTCTTTTTTTCTGTTTCTCAAAGAGATTTGCTTTTAAAGGATCTATAGTAGCCTCATGTACTGTATCAATTATAATGCTGTAGACGTTGGCTCAAAGGGTTTCACAAGTACCGCCAACAATGGTGTCAGTGCTACTGTGACTTTGAATAGAGCAGCACCATCTTCAGGGTTGCCTAAGAGGGAAAGAAGTACTGCTCTTCATGGTATTTTTTTCTTTGTGTTCATCTTTCTACTTAGAGTTGTCGGTTCGTATGTTCAATATCTAAGCAGCATCCTGTTGACCATGTGTAATTTACTTGCCTGCAACTTAAAGTGTGGAAGGTGATTGTCTGGATGTTGTTGGCTATGGCTCATGTCGAATATGTTTTAACAGGGATTCCTGATTTCGCTGAGGTCTACAGCTTTATTGGGAGTGTTTTTGACCCTGAGTCTGACGGACATGTGAGGAAGCTCAAAGAGATGGATCCTATTAATTTTGAAACAGTAAGCTTTTTATGCTTGAAAAATTATTGTTAAGATTTAGGAATCAGGAGGGATGACATTGACTGACTGAGTTTTTGCAGGTATTACTGTTGATGAAGAATCTCACTGTCAACCTGTCTGGCCCTGATTTTGAACCCATAGTGAGTGCTGATACATTATAACTTACATTGCTATTTATTGTCTTAGATATAGTTTTCGTCTTGATCACGGTATTTATCATTGCTGGATTTTTTTTGTTGCATTCAGGTTGTTAGAGCTGAGATGTCTGCATATCATTATATCTGTATGTCTAACAGTTATGCTATAGTTGCTGCTACAGCTTGATATATTTCAAAGTGGTTACTATCTTTTGATTTTGGCCGGTCCTAGTTACTGATCTCGGCTATTGTCATTTTCTGCAATCAACTGGCATTGTTGTATATTTCTCAAAAGAGGATAAATTGAAATGGCATCGTTGTGGCTATGATATCTTTGACTTCTACCAAAAGCTTTGATTTTTCTGAGATTGATGGTGTTTGTGTTTCTTTGGAGCAGAAGAAGGTCCTCTCGTCATATGACAGTAACACAAAAACGGTGGCACATAATACTTCAGGGTGCGTAGCCCAGAGCCAGAGCAATCCTCTGACTTGCTGATTGATATCCTTCAGATTCAAATCCTAGTACCACCACAACCAACATGGTATCCTATCTCGAAAATTCAATTGTTTTATTTCCTTCGCAATTTCTCAGGCTGTGATTAATTAGTATCCTCTATGTTGACATTTTTACACTTGGATAAAAAGGGTGCTGTGGGCTTTTGTTGATGGTAAGAAAGATCGGGCGACGGATCACTCCGAAGTACATATCATCAACCGGAGTTTTAGCCGAACTCTATAAGAGTTGCAGCGAGATGTTCGAACTCTATACAATAACATGTACAAAGGAAAGATCCGCCTTTTCTTCCCAGGTTTCAGGTATATAGGCTGTATACAGTGGTAGTAAGAAAGCCATGTGTCATCTCTTTCTTAGATCTTGTTCTATATTTTTTTATTGTTTTCTTCCCTTTTTCCGTGATCATCTTCACAATTGTGTTAGTTATCAAAAAAAAAAAAAAACTTCACAATTGTGGTGGGTTGTGTGCAGTGTGTACCGAGAAAAGTTCTTTTCTTGTTCCTAAGGAACTTATACTTCAGAGCCCCTTTTCGTCCTCCTTGCCACGTTCAATACTCGCCACTCATTGCTAGTAGTCGGAGTTACTATGAAGTTATGTTCCGCCAATATTTGATTTTTGCTGCCTTCTGTCATTTCGGGTCAAATCCAAACCACCATTCATATGTAAATTCTGCATGCTAAAAAATATAGGCCTTATACAAAGGCCACTAGATGGCAATTCGCTGACTTCTGAACTGTACGAAATCATATACTCCCTCGATTAATGTGTTGGGGATAGTTGTTGGTTTAATGATGGAAACGATTGCGCGAGTAGTCTTCAATGCCGAAAAGAATACTCCCTCCGTCTTGAATTGACCGTCCTGTTTACTATTTGGACATGTCGTTTGACTTTAATTTTTAACATATAAGATAAATTAATTTTGAAAATTTAAGTTTTGCATATGATTCCTTACATGATAAACTATATGTTACAAAATTTAGTTTTATAAAATTATTTTATCTTATATGTTTAATATTGAAGTGAAAAAACGTGTCATAAAGCAAACAGGACGGTCAATTCAGGACGGAGGGAGTATATATTTGGATGGTTAGAAATCTCTCACCTCCACATCATTTTAAGAACCATGTTTAATTTTTACCAACATCAAAGAACCTATCATTTAGTTTTAAACTCTCTCTATTTATCATATCATTTTATTTTTTTACTTATTAATTATTATAAGAATACTTTTTTTAATCAAACAACAACATTCTATTAAGCATTGTATAATTCAGACATTAATATTAATTATTATTACTAATATTTTCAATAATATACAAATAATTTTAACTTAACATTTTATAGATGATTAAAGTTTATTATATTTTTGAAACAAAAATAAAATAAAATAATTCATATATATTATTAATATTATTTTTCACTCGATATTTAGGATTAAAATATTATAATGAATAGATTAGTATATATTATATTTTTTAAATATATTTTTATATTACTTTTATATCACTAAAATATAAATATTAAATATTAATTTACCAAGATAAATATATATTTTAAATATGAAAAACATAATCAATATAGATTTTAAAATTTTGATATATTTAGTTTATTTATATATATTTAGTAGTTTTTAAAATATTAATATTTTAAAATATATAAGATTTAACTATTTATATTTGACATATTATAATTAGAGGAAAAACATGGTGGGTCCCATTTTTGGGTTCTTAAAAAGTTCTTCCACAAGAACCCATAATTAAAGTTCTTAACTCTCACTTTCACATCATATTTATTTATTTATTTACTTAAGAACCATTGATAATCATGGTCTAATACTTATCTTCTAGCGTCACTAGTGGTGGGTCGGGTTGGAGCTCACCAATACCCAACCTATTTAAAATTGTATTGACCTACCCGATCTAAAAATAATTGGATTATAAATTTTCAACTCATACCCATCCATATAAAATAATTGAATCCATATTTGACCTGTTTAACTCATTTAAATACAAATATTTTTGTTTTTTGCATAATGATCAGTCATCCATAAAAGAATGCACATAACGGTCATTTATTTCGAATCATTATGTGCTGTTTTTTCAAATGTCAACATTTTGTTAAATGAGTCAATAATCTTAACTTACAGCCGTTATTTCTACGGATGAAATAGTGTGAACGGTGGAGTTTGTGTGACTAATGATTGACATAGTATTTAGGTTTTTAAACAAAAGTGAATGGTGGATATAGATGGCATAGAGAATGTATTTGGATTTATAAATTAATTATTTGTGTGGACCTAAAGAAGTGATAATATTTTTGTCTGTTGTTATACTAATGGTTATAGAATTAATACATATCCAAGTAAAATATATACAAATTTAATTATTTATTTTTAATTAAATTAAGTAAACGGGTCAGGTTGAATTCGGGTTAGGATTTTCAACCCATATCCAACCCATATATTTAATATGTAACCCATACCTGACCCAAAAATTAAATAGATAAATAATCTTAACCTATCCCCGCTATTTACGGGTTAGGTTTGGGTCGGGTTATCGGGTTGGGTAAAAATTGTCACCCCTAAGTGTCACACGTGTTAACAATAATACATAGATTATTATACTGTAAATGAGAAAAGAGAGATTGTAGAGATAGAGAGACAACTGGTATTCTTCTTATTCCAATAATATACAAGATCGCTATTTATAGAGTAGGAGTAACCCTAATTTTCAAAGATGTAAAGTCTACCATAAGTATATCTATTTATAACACTTTTTTCTTGGACAAACATCATGTTATATGTTGTCTCGTTCAAAATCTCACCTGGAAAAACCATGTGGGATAAAACCGCAAGCAAAGGAAAAAAGAGTACAAACTTACAATAACGTCACATAGCTATAATAAACAATCTTAGATATTTTCACTTGGCATTTACATACAATGAGTCTGTTAGATGTTTATCTTTGATTGTCTCGTTAAAACCTTAACTGGAAAAATCCAATGGGAGAAACACCATGGTGAAGAAAAAATAGTACAATCATCATTGCTCCCCCTGATGAAAATATCACTTTGTTACTTTGAGTGTATGCATCTCAATCTTTAATTGGTCCTACACCCAGTTACTTAGGAAGTACTTGGTTGAATACATCCATCACTTTTGCACTTTAGCATATTTACTCTATATTAATAGCGACGTCTCTTCTATAAGTAGAACTTTCGGTGGTATGTATTTTCTAATCAGTATAGATGTAATCATCTATATCATTTGGGTATTAAGCCACATATAAACTCACCCTCAATTAATCTCTTGGATAGTGGGGATTATTCATGTGTGTATCCATAGATACCATAACCCATTAATCATTCTGCTGCAATAGCATTAAGATTGGTACTTCATGATCATTGATTCAACGTCCATCAGGAGACTCGTAAGGAGCTCCAATTATACTCTTATAATGCTACTATTGTAACATGAATTATCCAATAAAATTAGACTCATTTCAGAGATACATTTTCAATAGTTTTCACTAAGGTAGTAATGCCACAATCACATTTATTGTTGAGGTTCATGATAAGATTTATTAACATGGTCATATGGGCATTCCCTTTCAGAATTCATCAAACTTCTTCAGGAGTTAATCACTTTCGAACACACTATCAAAGTGATCTACATATGTATGAGGTATAACCATACAAATTAGTTATAATTTCAACCATACTTATATCTTCAAAATAATCAACTGTTGGGCATAAAACCTTTTATAATCAGTAGCAGGGCTTTTGAAAAATCTATATACATCAATACAGGTTGTATATTGAAAGAATTTTAACACTCTTTTCCATACGAACACTCGTTCGTATCCAACTAGATTCACAACATTATGTGGACATCAAGTTCACAACATTCACAACTTGAATGTGTTAAAATTTTGCTTCTCATTTGCGTCTTTCAAGTATTTCTGACAAATCAATTCAATGTCCTCGTCATTATGACATGTAGCGCTACATATATTTACATGCATATACATAAATATAATCAACGCTGATTTCATATCGGTTCCATTATATTATTGACATGACATAATATCTCGAGATCTCTATTATCATCAAGTACCTGATTACTTGTCCTTGTGGGATATTATAATACAGGAGCATTAGACATTGGCACATATTTTCACTCAACATCCAACAATTGGGTTGCCAACTTTTTTGGAGATGAATAGTACTTTGAACTTAAAAGTTCATACTACATGACGAGGATGACACATTTCTATATTTCATATCATCTCACCTTCCAATTACTTCTTTTCTCCCCCTTGATGTTGGGAAAATTACTCGCCTAAATGACAATCGAGTCATAAAGGTATCCCGAGTTGTTAGTTCAAGGTATTAAAACTTGAACTCAACACACAATCCCAAAATCTTCAAGGAATTAATTGATCCACTAAAGCATAGTATATAAATCTTTCAAACAAAACCTTGTATGGGAGAATATTTAGCTTTTAACTCAAAGTCATTTATAAGAGTGAGAGTTCATCAACACTATTTGGCTAGATGCAAATCAATGTTGCTCCATGTAAATTACATGACTCCAGATGCATATGGAATTCTCAAACCAAAAGATCTTACAATTTATTACAGATCTTTGATCGATGGTTCTTCTTAACCATCAATTTATCCCAATGAACATGTAAACGTTCATATTAAGGGGTCAACTTTTCACAACATTGTCCAATCTTATGGACTTTATTATTCAATCTTACAACCTTTAGCTTTAATGACCATTTGGTTGATGCATCAATATAAACCAAATCTTAATAGTAAAAAAATGGTCAGGATATAATCCCCAAAATGATCTCCATTATCTCACCTGAATTCACGCGTATAAAGATCTAGGTTTAACATAATATCAACTGGTGATAGCCTCATAAATGGTTTTTCAAAACAAGTAACAAATCATTTGGTAGAAGAATATAATTCTTCAACAAGTGTCCACATGTACAGTGGATATCAATTTGCATCATTATTGAACCGAGATGGTCTAACTGGTCATGCAAAAAAAAGATTGGAAAACTTATTGTTTTTAGTATCTTATATCTCAAGCTCTTCATTTCACCAACACACATGTGATACGAATCAAAGGAGAAAACTAGTAGCTACAATCACGACTTATATATTTTCCAGATTATACATTGATATTCTCTTATTTGTAGCCTTAACGTGATATCTGTATCAGGTATTGTTGGGTAAAACCTAACGGTAAATTGTTGTTGGGAGGTTTAACCTAACGGCAAGTATACCGGTTGATTGTAGCAAGTTTACCTAGAAGAATCCCTCCAGGTTATCGAATCCAAGGGAGGCAGCGTTTTAGTTTAATTAATATCTAAATCGAAATAAAAAACTCAAGTAACAGGGGGGTTTTGTGTTTGTGAATTACTAGGTAAAGAAACAAAACGTAAATAAGAACAAAGTAATAAATGCAAGAGTAATAATGAGCAAAATAATGATATTTCTGAATTAATGAGAAGGGAAAATTCCGGTTTACTAATCCTCCTAATTCTTCGGTTCCTTCTCGATGTGTTTACCAAAATTTAGATTAAATTCCAGATCTGAAATATTCCACGTTAGTCTCCCGCTCGGTGAAATCTAATTAACAGCTAATAAATCTAACTCTCGTTACAAATTTACTAATTGCTAACAGCTTTAAGAATAATCCAGTTTATTGATCAGTTAATATCCTAGAGGAATTACCATCTCTAAATTAACCGGTATCGTTCCTGTTGTCTATTATCTACCGCAGTTCTCACTTATAAGCAGATAAACTGATAAAATCCAGTAATTGGCCAAATCACAAGATTTATAAAAATAAATAAGGAACAACACTTTAATCTGTTAACATGATAAATCACAAAGATAGTGGAACCTTGAATTTGGATTACATAGCAAACCAGAATTTATAAAAACTACTCAGCCATGGAAATGAAAATACTGTAAAAATATATAAATAACATTAAAGAAGAAGAGAAGAAGAAACTCTGATTTAAGATTCTTGATGGAGTCTCTGTGTACAATATCAGCATTTTCTTCTGCTCAATCCCCAGAAATGCGGTGAATTTTCAACTGCAATCATGCATCCCTTTCAGAATTCTGGAAGATGGATGTTGTGTTTATGTGGTGATCATGAGGTGATATTTTATGGAGGATGTGTGTGAAATATGGATGATGGATGTAATCAGATGGAGGATGTATTGGATGGATCGTGTGAGTGATGATGCTCTCCAGAATTGTGTACGTAAGGAGGAGATGTTCTCCAATGAGAGTATTGTGTGGTTTAGAAGAGGGATGAGGATGTTATTTATAGTGTGATTATGGATACGTAATGGTGGATGTAATGATATTTAGTAGGTGGAAAGCAGATGATCGTGGATGACAAGGGTGCAGAAATAGTACTGAAAAGGGATTATGCTGGAAAGAGATTAGTGCTGGAAAGGATGGAATGAAGTGGTGTTGCAGTTTAATATGAAGAGAATTTTATCTCTCTTCATTTTCGCGTGTTGCAGACTGTCTGATTCAACCACTTGGTCCAGGACTTAGGCCCTGGTTGAAGTCCCGACCGTTACTTGAAAAACATTCGAGAATTCTGCTATGGTGTGGTCCGGAACTGGTTATGTATGAGTCCCGACCATGCCTTAAAACGTCCCGAGAGTTGCGCCACTTTGTGGTCCGGGACTTAAGTTATGAAACAAGTCCCGGACCATGCCTGAGATTAATGCGAGAGTCGAGTCTTATTGTGGTCCGGGACTTAGCTCCAGCATCAAGTCCCGGACCATATCTGAATTTAGGTCGAGAGATGATTTCCTTGACTCCATTTAGCTTGTTTAAAAAAAACATGATCCCAACAATGATATGAACATGCTCCCTTGAGATTAAAATACCTGAAAAAGCACAAGAAAACCATAAAAGAAGACAATTGCAACAAGAAACATAAAAATACTCATAAGACAGGAATTTAGCAATAAATAGCAACGAATTTGGTATCAAAAGACCATGCAGAAACAGGTAAATTCCTGACTTATCAACTTCCCCACACTTAATCTTTGCTTGTCCTCAAGCAATTACTGCAATCAAAATGTACCAGAATTTCAAAAGCGGGGATTTATCAGGTCAGGAAAAATGTACAAGGAGATCTAATGCAGAACAACAGTCATAAGAAACAACGATTAGTACTGCAGGTTTTCTTAAACAGTGAAGTTAGGGTGTTTGACAAATGCATGAGACTATCATCATAACTATTTAATCCAAACTTTACTCAGGGCTTTACTTTCCGTTTGATTTCCACAATTCATTGGACGACAAGGGGCAAGAAGTAATGTCATATTCCACATTACCTTTCATTGCCACATACTCATAATCAAGGAAGAATTTGCAATAAACTGTTTAGCATGAAAGAACTTTTCTTCCAATTTTTCTGAGTAAGCATTATTCATTTCATCCCCCCAGACTTTTTCTCCCCATCCTTGTAGCGGTGTTGGGCCTTCTATCCCAGATCAGATGATCTTAGGTAGATAAGTGATGAGGCACTCCATGTAACATCCCTCTCAAATAAGCACGTAATAGTCACTCACGTTAACAGGAGAGTAAAACGTCTTACAGCGGAAAAATAAACAACAACATTAAACTCACTCGGGTGTCACCTGCCATTACTCGCCCACGCGAGTAACGAAGCAGTAATTAAATCCAACGCTAAAACAACAATACTACTCAACCGCAGTGACGACGAGATATCTCCTATACATCATACTAATCCCATATCCATAACAGTCGACAAGTGAGCATCTATCCAAATCCCAAATACATACAACCGTACCGTCATACATCCATAGACTGATATCGTTATACATAAAATTCCTTACACAATAATTAAAGTAACCCTAACTACCTGTTCCCGCACTTCGGCTTCAACGAAGATCAACAACCTGCACAATAAGTGTAGTCTCAGCGATAGACGCTGAGTATGCCGGGCCTGACCCTATTGGTCACTTGTCATTTTTAACCGTCTTGATATTAGGTTGATTTCATGCTTATCATTTACAGGTATAATAAGTACTGTAACAGCATGCATGATTATATAACCATTCATCCAATCCAAACATTCACATATAGATATACGCAGCACTGTCACACATCATACAATACAATAGCATTGGTAACTCATTCATCGTATGTTAGCATCATCACATATTACAACACACGGCCCCCGGGCCCTCACATATCATTTGATTTAGTTAGCACTGTCGGGCGTCAATTAGGACAACCCGAAATATACTCACTTGGACAGTAGTCCCACGTACACACGAGGTGCTCACTGCCCTGATCATCCGAAGACTCTGGGACTATTTCACTTTGCCTTTATAAAGGCGTCCATTTAGGTGGCCAAGGGTCTGGTGCCAACGGTAGCACACTCCGCCTGACGATCTATCTAGGTTCGTTCAGGATTAACTAGGGTAAACCCGATACGGGATAACCCAAGAGATCTCTACGCGCGACCAGCAGCCAGTGACTGTCTGGATTAAGGTACATCATCACATTCATTCACACTCCACTGTTAACTTCATCAGTTAGGTAGTCAGTTACAGTTTTAATTATGGAGTACATCACTTATTATGTTGGCTGCCCTGTGGGTCTTACGCATGCCTAGAATGATTCTAGGTAGTATTTATGTTCGAGTCGAAGCTCTAGGGACCGACGATGTCGTGTCCCGTTCCTAAGTGTTTTACTTAGGTTATAACTACATACTTGTAATACTTAGCGTATTAGGTTAGGCAACGATAATTCCAATCACACGTCTCGCATATGTAGTTTTATATAAGTCGATCTATAGTCGACGTAGTATTAGTCCCGTAGGACGTTCGTGCATAAATTAATAATGCAGTAACACAGATATCCATCACACACATAATCACATACATACATCCACACAAGTTATTTATCAAACAAATCCGAGCCCGAGGAATTCCTCAGGACAACTCGGATCAAACCCCTTTACATACCGTACACCGTGTCAAGGTCGCGCGGTGTAGACCACTAAGCTTCCTCGAGCGCGCACGTCTGACAGGTGATCTAACAATACGAAGAACGCTATATGTCAATCCACATGACAGTATGATTCGGTATTTCCGAATAACGTCTGTAATCCCGGTACTACACCCCCGGATTTTCAACTGTTACTAATTAATGGATAGTTATCTTAAAAATTCCTTACTTGTAGTGAGTATTAGTACTCGGTTTAGCAAAGACGTCGGTTTCTATACGGACGTCATAGTTAACGTTTCCAACCTAGGGATTACAGTTTCCAACCCGTAATATTTTGAAACGTTACGCTTTACATAACTTCGTTCGCTCTCGTATATTTTTAATCCAACCGTTATATTGCATGCATAGGTATTTTTATAATCCTATAGTTGCATGCATGGTTATAGTTTATAACCTATGGTTGCATGCATTTATTGCAACGTTAGTTTGTAATGCACGATAGATTGTTATTCCTCGGTATACCTTATATTGTTCAACTTCTCATTTATGTAACAACTCGTATCCATTTAAAACCTTATAACATTATAGTATATAATTACACTAACAAGTCAATATTCATTATTTATTATTATATGGTTTGTAAACCATAATATATATGCATGTTATTTGCGCCGGTTTGCATATATGTATATATATACATTGATTAATGAAATATGAAACCTTACATTATGCACATGTTATTTCTTATTCGAGGTTTATTCTCCATGCTCGAAATCATATGGTACTCATAATATTTATGTCATTGTATACTATAGTTTACAATTTCATTTCTTGCATGATATTCATGCGGTATAGTATATAGTTTTATAACTATGTTTTAACCACATGCATTTATACGATGTTACACTCATATCTTATATTATGTAACATGATATTTTATATTTCATTCAACATTACAATGTATAGTTTTTAAACCATATACACATATATTTGCCGCAAGGCATACATGTTGTACAATTATTAATTCTTCATTCCCCATAGTTTTCATTAATTACAATTTAACCACACATTATTATGCCATGTTATAAGCATCATTTTATAACATTAAAACCTTATAACAAAACATAACCTATAGTTTTATAAAATCCTCTATGATTGCCGAGAAGGCATATAATTTATATTTCATTCACTTTTCATATTTATTCTTTTATCACAAACCTCTTAATATTCTTACCTACATTTGTTATATCATCCAAACATTACAATAATTATAACATATAGTTTGTATATGTTATTTTCTTCCATATTACCGAACAGCCCATAGCTGTTTGGTAAGTTTCTCTTCCAGCCACTATCTTTTCCTTATTTACAAAATACCACATATATTATCATAATGTTTATACATGTGTTATACTATATGTTTGTAATATCCATTACTGAATATAACCTATAGTTCCTTACCATTATTTGCGCACAGCTCCATGAACTTTTAAAAATCTTATTTCCGCCCACGAATCTTTTTCCTTATTTTCATTCTGACCCCTCCTTATATAATATACTTTCTATTTGTCACAAAACATATATTATACACTTTTATTAATATACCCACTTATATAACTCCAAAAATTCCCAAATTTAATACTTAAGATATAAACCATCATATTAACCACACTACACCTCTACTTTTCGGTATTTACATTTTATACCCCATAAGTTTTATAAATTCAACATTTCACTTGTAATGTTAACATAAGTTCATAAATTAATTATTTATGACATTAAATTTGGTCAACCTCCTAATATGGACTATTTTGACCCAATAATTTTCCCAGTTTGACCAGGGGTTTGTATAATTACAGTTTGACCCCTATGATTTTCATAAGTTACATTTTTGCCTTGAAACTTTATTAAATTTTATATAATTCATGAAATAAGGTTTTAATGCATAGTCTTCGGTTATTATTGATGGTAAACCCCAAAATTTATTTAAATCATAATTAAACCCCAACTATTACGGTAATATTTATTTTTTGTTCTAAGTTCATTTTAAATCCATTTTTAACTTAATATAGCAATTAAATTAAATGGCCTAAAATGCTTGGCCTTGTTACATTAATTCACATGGGATAAAATTACACATAAATGTTATAAGAAAACTATTTTGATCACGATTTATCCTATAGTTTTTCTTTAATGTTTCCTAAAATCATTTAATTTATCCTTATGACATATCATGTCATCCAAACCTTACATTATCAACTAGAAATGTTATAAAACATTATAATATATATTTAAGTCATTTAAGACCATGTTTGGTCTTGGTTTCATCACCCATACACTAATATTTTCATAAATTATGTTTTTGGCCCATAATTAATTTCCTTGACCTTATAGGTCATTAACACACCAAGCTAACCCACCAAAAATGTTATTAAACATTTTAATACATAATTGAATTATATGATCCTATCTAAACCCACGGCTTGTATATATTTATACAACAAAATACCATGAAAACCATCTTATATCATAAGGTAAGTTTTACTTACCTAGTTTGATTTTCCAAACTTCCAAACACACCAAACAGCACTTTAACCCTTCGGCCTAATTTTAACACAAGGTTTGCTAAGTCTTTGAGGCACTAATTATATAAGCTTAATATAGACATTACTAGGAGCAAAATACTCACTTGTATAGTTATATTTGGGTCTGTTCCATTTTTTTTCTACGGTTAGTATGGGAAGTTTTCCCATGAGTTTTTCAGCAGCTTCCCATGCAAGAACAAGGACATACATTAGCCTTACAAGCAAGGTTATTATAGGCTGTTTTAAACTTGAACAATACGTGAGAATCACCTTGGTTTGAAGCTGGTTGTCAAGGCTTCCTACGCCTGTTTTTAGTAAGTAACAGAGGGTGTTAATATGCTACTTGTAACAGCACACATCACCGGCTAAGGAGAAAAAGAAGTAGACTAGCTTAGTGCTTGATTTCACCTTAGAAAATAACATGGACTTGGTCTCCTCTTCATCTGTTTTTCCCAGCCGAGAACTCCTCCACATCAAGCCCAGATTTTTGCATAGAGAAACCAAAGATTTAAGCCAAGAACTGGAAGTACATTACCGGTAGAACAAGAAGGGAATGTGCATGGTTTTAAGCTAGAAAACACACAATGATTACCTTACTATGGAGCTGGGTAGTTTGGCTATTCACGCCTAGTTTCTAAAGAGCAAAAGCAAGTGTCAAAGTACTACCCATACCAGCGCATACAAGTGGTAAGACAAGGAGGGAAAGGCAGTGATCTTTTCTCACCGGAAGGATGGTTAACCAAGGAAGTTGCATGAATCTTGTTCCTTCACAAGGCTGGTTGTTCCCCACTGTTTTATACGTGAAGAAAACAGAAAGAATGAGCTCATGAGAAGCTAGGTATGTTACCGGCAAGACATAGAAGGAAAGAGTGGATGGAGCTCACCAAAGTGGTCAAGAAGGAAGGCTTCAAGCTTGGATCCTCTCTTTCACGAAGTGCTGGGAATTTTTTCCTCTGGTTTTCCCACGTAAAGAAAACAGGGACGAGCTTATTAAGCTGGGAAAGAAACTAGAAAGGAGACGGTAACATAGTAGGAGATGGAATGGTGACCTTGAACTCGGTTTTCTTACCTTAATAAGACGTTAGAAGCAGCTCTCTCCACTTCCTTGTTTCCAGTCGAGGTACCATTCTACTTCAAACACCCAAACAACTCTCGTTTGCTGGATGAAAAGGAGACGGTGAGTTGCTCTGGTTGTACGTGAAGAGAACAGGAGGGAAGCTCACAATGAGCTGGGGTATTTCCTCGGGTTTTGGACGTGAAGGAAAACAAGGAGAGGGCTCAGGATCAGCTAGGCGCGCATCTCTGTTTTGTACATGGAGAAATCATAGAGCAAACCAGATGGAGCTGGGAATGCTTACGCTTCTGGAAAGATAGGGGAAAGGTGCAGAAATGTCTCGTTTATAGTTGAGAAGGAGGACGGTGGAAGAAGAAAAGAAACCGGTTCTATGCTTTGGAGCAGCAACCACAGGAGCTCGAAGACACTCACGTTTATGGAGCAGTAAGGTATGGCTGGGATATCACGTTGGAATGAGAAGAAAATGACCGGTGGAGGAAGAAAACAAGTCGCTACTGAGAGTGGGTATGGTCTGGTCACGTAGGGACAATTCCCTAGTTGTGTTGGGAAGCTTCCCATTTCTAGATAATTGTTTGAGCTAGCATGCTGTCGGTCAAGTGGGTAGGAGTAGATAGTAGTAGTTGAGTAGAAAAGAAAGTAGAGGGGACCATAACATATAATATGTATATGTCATAGGCTTACTGTTTTTGTATGTGATAATTCGGTGACTTGCTGCAGGTGGATGAGGCGATCGAGTAGACAAGCGGCTATGGTGTGGCCTAGTGGAGGGAAATAGTATAGGTTAGGTAACATTAACAAAACGTTATCTTATATTAATAAGGCATGGTTAGTGAGTCATATTTAGTAGCATATGGTGACGGTTACTAGCTGGATTACAGAGCTTATATTGGCGGGATAACATAGTCAAGGTCAAGGGAATATTTGACCATAGACTAGATTAAGTGATTAAATGTTACTTTGCAATATTTGGTTATTATTCACAAAACCATGCCCATATTTTTGGGTCTGTGAAAAATTTCATTTAGACATTTTAATGTGTGGCACATTATGTCACATTAGTATTTTTTTAAGGGTATTCAAGACCCTAAAATCAAATAAAACTTACTTTGGAGGTAATCTCACAAAAATGTGCTTTAAGAAGCTTTAGTGCACCTTTTATGTTCTAGTGCGTTCCTGAGCTTGGTTTCCCTTGGAAACGGTTCTAATATGTTCATTTATGTGTTATAAGGCTCAGGTTAAAATTTTAGGTCAAACAGAGTTTGTTTGGATATTTAATCACCCTAAAAGGTCAAAGGGTGAAATTCTTGTTTTCTGTTTAACTTTGTTGTGTTTAATTTATTTTTGAGGCATGTTTAGGCCTCAATTTAATTGATTATATATTTAATCAATATTAAATAAGTAGGGGTATTTCACTCCATGGGCTTAATTACCGAATGGGAGAGGTCTGTTCCGGTTCAGAATAGATTAGAGGAGTACCTTGCCTTTGTCCTTTCCTTCCATTCATTCCAAAACTTTCCCAAAGCCCCAAGTTAGTTCAAACAAAATAGTCACAAAATGGTCTCACCTTTTATTGAAGGAAATAGATAAGAATTTTACCAAAAATTGAGAGCACAAGCAGTATAATCACAGTTTGTATGACCGAAGTCCGGATTCAATTTCAGAAATATTCGCTACTTGTACGGCATTCCCGACTGACGTATCTCACCACAAATGAAAACCAAGTATGTCAAAATAATTTTTTTTTGTTGAGGGTCAGCAAAGTTTAGTGAAGAGGGAATAAGTCTTGTCAGGAACCACAGAAAACAAACAAATAGACGTGCAACCCCCTTTCTACTTCCCCACACTTAGAAAATAGCAATGCCCTCATTGCTACTGGAATGTGATTATAGTGCAAAAAGAAAGAATAGAACTCCCCTGAAAAATTGGTGAAGATGATGTCCCCACACTTCATGAAAAGGAACGGGAGACTTAAGGAGTGTTGGAAAAATTTCGGCAGAGTCTCCTTTGTATTCTTTCGATATCGCACACAAAAGATGGCAGTCCTGTTTGAATATCGAGAAGCAACAGACATCTCATAGCAACAAAATAGGAGAATCACAACAACGTATTTGGAAGTAGCAGAAGTACCGAATTAACCAAAAAAACAATCCGAAGAGAAAAGGAGATGTACCCGAAGTAGCAACCTACTAAGCTAAAAGACATCAAAATATCTCAAATGACCAAGTCAGCTGAAAGTCCAAAAGAACAATAAAAGATAGGTAGACCAATGAAGGAGATAGCATAAACCAAAACAGGTACTACCGACGGGGCATGCGCCAGGACTCAAACTGTGTAAAGCGCTCATCATAAGCATGGAATCGGGCCTCCTGACGAGCCGCGTACTCAGCAAACTGAGCATCCCGCCTGGCCTCATAGTCAGTCTGACAGGTCTCTAAAGCTGAGAGTCTCTCACCATACCCATCCAGACGACTCGTAAAACCGTCAAAGTAAGTTGTGGCCGTCCCCCTCCAGTCTCTAAACTCATGCAGCAACTCATCATAGCCCGGGGCCGGACCAGCAGGCATCGGGAAGTCTGGGGCCTCACCACCAGCAGCATCAGCCTCATCAGCAACGGCATCAGCCTCATCAGCAACCTCAGCAGCGTCCTCAGCAACTCGGGGTGCGCGTGCAGCGCGTGGCGCTTCACCCACTGCCCGTCGGTCTTCTCCCACTGAAAGAATGCATCATCGTCATATCGAGAGTATACCGAGGATACTGAGGCTGCTCATCAGACACATCCACCCCTTCAGCAGCAAACACGGAGTACAGGAGATGTGGAAATGGGAGAGAAGCGGAGTGATCGGTCTCAACCACCCGTCGCATGGAGTTAAATATAACTCGATGCAGAGCTGGTGGAACCCCTGCCCGGGCAAATTCGTCATCCAGGATGTAGCGCATCAACCAACAGTCATAAGAATTCAGATTAGCGCATTCCCGGGGTTGAACATTATACATCAGCACTCCTAAAATCAGACGCTCTCTCGGTGTTGGTAACTTATCCCCTGTGACAACCTGCTTGTCCCGGTTGTTCCTCCGTTGCCGGTTTTGAACCTCCGGATCATTGACAATCAGATTAATGTAATTCTCTTTAGCTTGTCGCTCCAACAAGGGCTGATTCTCCCTATTCTCCTGGGTTGGGGTCCGAACAGCCACAGGTAACTCCAACAATCTCCTAATGCTAGATGCAGTCACGGTAATATTCACCCCCTTAACCACAGAATTAATAGCATCTCTCTCCTCATTCACCATTGCATTAGCATAAAATAGTTTCACCAGTCTCGGGTAGAATCTCCCACCTCTATTAAGCAGACATAACCATCTACGTGCACTAAAGAGCGTTTCCAGATCAAACTCAACGATTAAGGTCGGACACACTGACCTTTTGGGTATGATTTTCCTTTCGCGTGCTCGGTACCAATTTGCAGCGGCTTCATTGATGAATTCTGACTCAACCGTCTCCCGGACCCGAATCGGAGCTGCATCGGGGGATGGAGGAGCTGCGGCGGACGAAGAAGCGCCCGCCGTGTTGGTGCGTCGAGCTCGTTTGGGTGCCATTTTAAAATTTTGGATTAAGGACGTGGTAAGGGTTGTGTTTGGTTTGGCCTTTGGGTTGGTGTCGTGCGACTTTGTAGATGGGGCGAGATTGGTGTGGTGGTGGTGCTGTTGACGGGGTGTTAGAGAACAGGAATGTGAGGGCGAAGGTTGGTGTGAATTTGGGAACGAGGTGGAGACGAGAACGGTGGTGCTCTGGGTGAGGACGGAAGATGTCGGGAGTGGAGTGTGATGTGGGTGCGAATCGGTGGGTGGTGGTGGAGTTGAATGCGGGTGTGGGTTAACTGGTTGTGGGGCTGGGTTTGGGAACGCGACAGAGGAAGGGTGGGTTGCGGTGGCTGGTGTTTGTAGGCGAGGTCAGGAGTAGAAGAAAGGTGAGTGGTGGTACAGGGCGGGCGCGAGAAGCAGGGCGGCGTCGGGTGTGGTGTGGTGCGGTGTAGGGGTAACAGAGAGAGGGAGGTGGTTTGTGGAGACCAGTGTCGGGTGCAGTGGTGGCGGAGATGTAAGTGGTAATCGACTGGGAACGGGAATGATGGAGGCGGGAGTGGGTAGTGGTGGCAGTAATGGTGATGATGGCGCGATGGGGATGAACGACAGAGGAGTGGGGCGCGGGTGGTGTTTGGAGAGGAGCGTAAGATTCGCAAGTTTAGGGTTGCAGAAGACGAAGGTAGAAGACAACGCAACGCGTCGTTGTTATATTTTTCAAATCGCTGCCTGGTCCGGGACTTAAGGTGTGGTTGAAGTCCCGGACCACCCTGTTTAATTCCGCCGAGAGTTTGTTCTTTAGTCGGTCCGGGACTTAGGCCATGGACAATGTCCCGGACCACTTCTTTATTTTCACCGAGAGTTCTTTTTGTGATAGGTCCGGACTTAGGGTACGGACAATGTCCCGGACCACCCTATTCAATCCACCGAAGGTTTGCTTCCTAGCACTCTGCTCCTCTTCCTTCACCAAACCTACACTTTAACAAAACCAACCAAAGAAAAATAGCTAACAAAAGAATTAGAACAAGTAAAAACATGAATTAAAACTAAAAACAAGAAGATAAATAAAAGAAGATTGGGTTGCCTCCCAATGAGCTGCCCGTCTTTTCGGTCTTTGGCTAGACCTTGTTTTTGTTCTCTCAAGAGATTCCAGAAGATTGAGCCGTCTTTGAAACCTGGTGACACGAACTCCGAGAAGCTTCCAAAACGTTTTTAGAAGACCTACCAGCATAAAACAGTAGCTGCTCACCTTCTGCATTCAAAGTGATCGTACCATGAGCAACTTCGATTCAAGCGTCGGCTGTTGCTAGGAAGGGTCTTCCAAAGATAATAGGGACCGTTGGATCTGCAGCCATGTCGAGTACGACAAAGTCGCAGGGGAAATACAGATGCTCCACCTTAACCATCACATCCTTTGCAATTCCACAAGGGTAAACCATTGAGCAATCTGCTAGCTGAAGCGTCATTCGTGTAGGCTGTAAGTCTCCAATTCCAAGCTTTTCAAATAAAGTGTATGGCATGAGACTAATCGACGCTCCTAAATCAGCAAGACAGTGGTCGAAGTCAATGTCTCCTACTCTACATGGAATTGTGAAGCTTCCAGGATCTTTGCATTTTTCTGGTAAGCGCTTTTGTATGATCGCTGAACAAGTCTCTGTGAGCTGAACAGTTCCTGTCTCAACTAACTTTGCCTTATTAGATAAAAGCTTCCTTAAATACTTGGTATAGTTGGGCACCTTCGCAACTAAATCCACAAAAGGGATATCAACAGATAGTTGACGAAGTAAAGTAAGAAACTTATCAAACTCACTATCCTCCTTGGAACGCTTGGTTCTGTTTGGAAATTGAACTGGAGGAGCAACTTCAACTGTAGGTGGTGTAGGTGAAGGAGATTTGGTAACTTCACAATTCCGCTCATTCTCTAGCACCGGTTGCTCTATGCTCACCACCTGAGGCTCAGTAGCTTTACCTTTACTACTCCTAGTAGTTACCTTCTTCGCTGTTTCCTTTTCCTGCAAAGGACATTTGTTAGCCAAGATATCATCCACCAGTGTAGCATAATTTGGCATTAACTTAAGCATATCAGAAAAAGGAATATCTTTAGTTGATTTCTTAAAAATTTTAAGAAATTTTCCAAGCTGTTCATCAAGATCCCTTTTCTTTAACCTGTCAGGAAAAGGAATAGGTTCTTCAAATTTGCGATTGGAAACAGAAGAGTAAGAAGGTTGAGTTTCAGGAGACTCCTTCTCCTTGGGTTTTTCAAAAACTTTAATGGAGTCCTTAACCTCTTGTTGAACAGGTAAAACTGCAGCGACAAGTGGAGTATCTTCTTCCACAGCAAAAACAGCTTTAGCATACTCTCTTGGATTCTGCTCTGACTGACTAGGCAAAGAACCCAAAGGACGCTGAGCCAACTGTTGCGATATCTGAGACAGCTGAGTCTCGACGTTCCTATTGAATGTCCTTTGATCATTGTTGAAAGTCCTCTACTCCTGATTGAAAGCTTCCAGCTCATTAAATTTCTTAGTGTTAACCGTGATGAAATCATTCATTCTGGCCAGAACTTCATCCATACTAGAGGACGCACCAGCACCCGTATTCTGCACTTGCTGACTCTGCAGTGGCTGCTTCTGATAAGGGAATTATATTGTTGTTGGGGTCTCTGGTTGTAATTGTTGTTACCGCCAGCTTGGTAACGATTCGCTTCCGAGAATGGTATCCCGTGTTGCCTTGATTCCCGAAATAATTACTTGGTCTGTTATCAACATAGTTTGCTGCCTCTTCTTGCGGTGGAGCACACTGGCACATGTTAGAACCTCGACCACAATGTTCACAAGGTGGATAAACCTCAGGAGCAGCTGCTACATTTGACTGCAGGTTCATCACTGCACACATACGCTCAAACTGCTTCGACATTGCTTCTATCTTGGCAGCCAGAAACGTATTCGAATCCACTTCATAAACTCCAGCAGTTTTCTTCGGTGCAGCTTCTCCGGTTCTCACACCTCCCCACTAATTGGATGCATTAGCAATGGTCTCCAACAATTCCTTGATTCTAGCGATTGGTAACTCCATGAGGCTTCCTCCTGCACATGTGTCTACCAACAAACGGCTTGAATGATCCAAATATTTGTAAAAGGACTGCAAAATTACCTTCTCACCCAAGCCATGGTGTGGTACTTTGCGCATAATCCCTTTGAAACGCTCCCAAGCCTCAGACAATGTCTCGCCGGTGAACTGCTTAAAGTTGGTATTCATAGTCAACATTCGAGAAGGAGGGAAATACTTCGCCAAGAATACATTTGCTAACTCCGTCCAGGTAGTGATACTGTTGGGCGTCAATGAGTTTAACCATTCTGCAGCTCTATCCCTCAGGGAGAATGGGAAGAGAGTTAATCTAGCAACCTCTTGTGAAGCTGGTGTAGAACATGAACCTACCAATCTTAAGAAAGTGGTGAGATGGACATTGGGATCTTCGGTGACTGATCCGCTGAACTGAGGTGCATTCATGACCATAGTAACATAGTGTGTCTTGAACTGCCACTGCACTCCTGATGGTAACGCAGGAATTACTATTGGTGAAATAAGCCCTTCGACGCTAGGGCGGGTATAATCCCTCATGTGCCTCTCTGGATTCAAATTCTCCATGCTGGTTCCTGAGGGGTTGTTTAGAATCTCTTCTTCAACTAGTAACCCATAAACAGTCTCCTCTGCTGGTGAATCTTTTAGAGGCACCTCTTGCTCAAGTAGAGGATCCAGCACTAACCTTTTTCGAATCCTTCTTGTTACTCTGTCTATTTCCGGTTCAATTTCGAATTCAGGGTTTCCTTCAGAACGAGTTTTAACCATAAACCAAAATCAGATAACTGACAGTAATTTAGTTGTAAAAGTAAACTCAATCGGATATTACCATAACCGATAATAAGAACAATTCGCACAAAGCTAACAAAATGAACAAAATAAAATAAAATAAAACAAGGATAAACTAAAAAGAACAAAAACAAAATTAAATAAAATAAGAATAAAATTAAACTAAGCAACCGTGCCTGCCCGGCAGCGGCGCCATTAACTTGTTGGGTAAAAACCTAACGGTAAATTGTTGTTGGGAGGTTTAACCTAACGGCAAGTATACCGGTCGATTGTAGCAAGTTTACCTAGAAGAATCCCTCCAGGTTATCGAATCCAAGGGAGGCAGCGTTTTAGTTTAATTAATATCTAAATCGAAATAAAATAACTCAAGTAACAGGGGGGTTTTGTTTGTTGAATTACTAGGTAAAGAAACAAAACGTAAATAAGAACAAGAGTAATAAATGCAAGAGTAATAATGAGCAAAATAATGATATTTCTGAATTAATGAGAAGGGAAAATTCCGGTTTACTAATCCTCCTAATTCTTCGGTTCCTTTCTCGATGTGTTTACCAAAATTTAGATTAAAATCCCAGATCTGAAATATTCCACGTTCGGTCTCCCGCTCGGTGGAATCTAATTAACAGCTAATAAATCTTAACTCTCGTTACAAATTTACTAATTGCTAACAGCTTTAAGAATAATCCAGTTTATTGATCAGTTAATATCCTAGAGGAATTACCATCTCTAAATTAACCGGTATCGTTCTTGTTGTCTATTATCTACCGCAGTTCTCACTTCTAAGCAGATAAACTGATAAAATCCAGTAATTGGCCAAATCACAAGATTTATAAAAATAAATAAGGAACAACACTTTAATCTGTTAACATGATAAATCACAAAGATAGTGGAACCTTGAATTTGGATTACATAGCAAACCAGAATTTATAAAAACTACTCAGCCATGGAAATGAAAATACTGTAAAAATATATAAATAACATTAAAGAAGAAGAGAAGAAGAAACTCTGATTTAAGATTCTTTGATGGAGTCTCTGTGTACAATCAGCATTTTCTTCTGCTCAATCCCCAGAAGATGCGGTGAATTCTTCAACTGCAATTTCATGCACTTTCAGAATTCTGGAAAGATGGATGTGTGTAGTTATGTAGGTGATAATGAGGTGATATTTTATGGAGGATGTGTGTGAAATATGGATGATGGATGTAATCAGATGGAGGAGTGTATTGGATGGATCGTGTGAGAAGTGGTATGATGCTCTCCAGAATTGTGTACGTAAGGAGGAGATGTTCTCCAATGGAGATATTGTGTGTTTAGAAGAGGGATGAGGATGGTTATTTATAGTGTGATTATGGATACGTAATGGTGGATGTAATGATATTTATGTAGGTGGAAAGCAGATGATCGTGGATGACAAGGGTGCAGAATAATAGTACTGAAAAGGGATTAATGCTGGAAAGAGAGATTAGTGCTGGAAAGGATGGAATGAAGTGGGGCGGCAGTTTAATATAAAGAGAATTTTATTCTCTCTTCACGTTCGCGCGTTGCAGACTGTCGGATTCAACCACTTGGTCCGGGACTTAGGCCCTGGTTGAAGTCCCGGACCGAAACTGAAAACAATTCGAGAATTCTGCTATGGTGTGGTCCGGGACTTAGGTTATGTATGAGGTCCCGGACCATGCCTTAAAACGTCCCGAGAGTTGCGCCACTTTGTGGTCCGGGACTTAAGTTATGAAACAAGTCCCGGACCATGCCTGAGATTAATGTGAGAGTCGAGTCTCATTGTGGTCCGGGACTTAGCTCCAGCATCAAGTCCCGGACCATATCTGAATTTAGGTCGAGAGATGATTTCCTTGACTCCATTTAGCTTGTTTAACAAAAAACATGATCCCAACAATGATATGAACATGCTCCCTTGAGATTAAAATACCTGAAAAAGCACAAGAAAACCATAAAAGAAGACAATTGCAACAAGAAACATAAAAATACTCATAAGACAGGAATTTAGCAATAAATAGCAACGAATTCGGTATCAAAAGACCATGCAGAAATAGGTAAATTCCTGACTTATCAGGTATATCAGTAACACTTTTTGAGGAAACATGTTATTTATAAAGCTTTCTCAATACAAAAATTTCACTCTCTATGTGGTGTTTGTACATGCTCTTCTATAGCTTATTGACTCTTATCTTATGATTTTCAATCTTGGAAAATCATTCTCACACATGAGATCAATGTCTTGTTATCAGGACACATCCTTATGGGTCAACTATAATCCTTTGGAAAGGGTAGCGAGCTACAACTGTACTTCATTCTAAGCAAGTATTAATTCTTGACTCCATCATGAAATATTATTTATAGTTGTATTGTTTTTTAACGTGTTTCTCAAGACATACGCCTCCCCGAACATATGTCTTTTATGACCCCTTTAAGGTGTTCAAATTCTTTGTAAATGGATAAATCTCATTCAGAACATACGCCTTCCAGGATATATGTCTTTCATAACCCCTTTTAGGGTGTACAAACTCTTCTTAAATGGATAAATCTCATAAATGTAAAAAATATACATATATATTATAAACAAGGAACAATAATAATACAAAATATAGAAAAAAATTGAAATTTAAATCTGTCATCCTCAACATAACATCTCATTAAAAAAATCTGTATAGCTTCAATTTTGAGCTAGCTTTGAAATATGTCGAGTTATGTCCACTAAGACCTTTGAAAGTCTTGCAATCATAATAACATCCAACCATGATAATTATTATACTTTTTGTGATGTCAATAACTGCTCATCATCTCTCACAATCTGGTCATGACTTTTAACTATTCATGAAAAACATGGAATAAAAATGATCCGACGAGAACCGTTATATAGTTGTCACGCCAATTGTTTTCTTTAATCGATGAACAATAATTGGGTGATTCATCAGGGTCGCTCATTTTGTGTTTTAGCACTATCTCAAAGAATATGAACTTAAGATTCTTTGAGAATCATCTGTAAAATCACATTCGAATCCAATTATTTGTATGATATCATAAATATATATATATCATCATAGAGGTCAAACTTGATATATGAATATTCATCTTCATGGTATATCACTTATGTAGTTTTCCAAGAACTACTTCAAACGACTTTCACAAATTTCTCCTCAGGCAATACCATTATTGATTTTTTTCATGAATCATTAAATAATGTTCATCTTATACATAAAAATAGATACTTCAGATAAATTCACCAAGTGTTATACCATATTTTAGATCAATGATATGATCAACACATTTATTTTTCAAAATATTGTCAAAATTTTATAGCTCAATGCTAAATACCATATCATATTAAGTTCAAAAGTTTTCGGCACAATGCAAATTTCTTTGCTCATATTGTATAAAAGCATTAAAAAATCTAGCACGGCCATTTATATTGATCATATTAACACTTTTAAGTGTGATGCCTTTTTATAACATATGCAATAAGACTTTCAGGCACAATGCCCTTTATAGCATTTTGAAGTTAAAGTTGCAGGCACGATTAGGGATGGCAATGGGTGACGGGTGACCGTTTCACCCGACCACCCGACCCGTTGAAACGGGTGAAAAACCCGTTAAAACCGGGTGAAAAACGGGTGATGGGTGAAATGGGTTCGGGTGACGGGTCGGGTCGGGTGACAATTTTCCACCCGCGAACCCGACCCGCGAACCCGACCCATCACCCGGTTATATTTATATATTAAAAAAAATTCTAGTACTAATTATAATCTGTTCAATTCTAAGTTCTAACCGTCATTTTTGGTACCCTAACCCTAAAACGCTAAAAACTTCCGCGGCCGCCTCCTCACTTCTCTCTCACTTCTGCTTCGTTCTATTCTCTCGACTCCATCTCTATTCTCTCCACTCCATCTCTATTCTCTCCACTCCGATTCCCTTCAATCTTCATCGCCTTCTTCAATTCCTCCACTCCAGTTCTTCACTCCAGTTCAGTTCAATTCTCTCCACTCCAGTTCAATCTTCATCGCCTTCTTCAATTCTCTCGACTCCATCTCTATTCTCTCCACTCCGGTAAGTGTTTCAAATAACTTCAACTAATTACTTTGAATCAGTATATCGGTATTGAGTATTAATATACCTAATTACTCATCTCTAATCACTCCAGTTCAATCTTCACCGCCTTCTTCAATTCTCTCGACTCCAACTAATTACAACCTATGCGAACTATTCTACCAGTTATGGTTGTCACTGCTCATTACATTGACCAGCTATGGGTTTTGCGTGACAAAACCTTAAGGTAACAGTTTTATTATCATAATCCACTCTTCTTTTTTGATTTAACTATTCTGTTTTATATGCTTTGCCCATAATATGGTTGCTATTTTTAGATTGTTTTACTAATTAAATTTTTAAATGTAACTTAAATGTAGGTTTGCTTATTCCCTTACCCACACACCAAAGATACCCTTACACAAGTGTTGTTAGACACATTGAATGGGTATAACATAGCTGAAAAGATTTCTTCTATAGTGGTTGATAACTGTAGCACAAACGATGCTATGATGGATATTCTTAGGCCTAGATTGGGTGAGGAATCTCTAATTGTAGGTGGAAAATTTTTACATATGAGTGTACTGCTCAATATCTTGAATTTGATTGTCCAAGATGGTTTAGCTGTGATGGGTGATGGGATTGAGAGGGTTCGAGATTGCGTCTCATTTTGGGTAGCAACTCCAAAAAGAATGGAGATGTTGAGGATAAGGTTAAGTCTATGAAAGGTGAAGAACCTAAAAAGTTGTCACTTGATTGTAAGACTAGGTGGATTCAACCTATTTCATGCTTAATGGTGTCTTGCCTTATAAGGATGTGTTGCTAGTCTCAAACGTCAAAGCCCCGTCTTAAATTCATTCTTCCAACTCAAGTTGATTGGGATATGGCTGCACTAGTTTGTGAAAAATTGAAGAAGTTTCACAAGTTGACTGAGCTATTCTCTGGGAAAAATATCCGACTTCAAATCTGTTTTCAGACAAGTTTGTGAAATCAAACTTGCTCTTAATTTGTGGTTACAAAGTGACAATCAAATCATCCAAAATATGGCAGAAAAATGGTTGCAAAATTTGATAAGTATTGGCTGTCAATCAATGAGGTTCTAGCCATAGCTGCTATTTGGATCCACGGAACAAGTTAGAATGTGTTGAGTATTACTTCACTAAGATTTATGGTCAAAAGGCAGATCAGGAGATTAGTAAAGTGAAAAGGAGCTTGTATGATCTATTGTGTGAGTATGAAGATAGCATTTTGTTGGGTGACGAAAATTCCTTCACTCCTACTCAGCCTAGTATTCTAGGATGTGAAGGTGTCATTGAGGTAGATGATGAGTGGAGTCAAGTGAAGAAAACCAAGAAGAGAAAGGTCAATAAAAGTCTGAGATGGACCATTATTTGGAGGAAGATGCTTTGCCGGAGAGTGATACTTTTGATATATTGAAATTTTGGCATATTGAGCTCAAATATCCAACCTTGCAAAAGATTGCCAAGGATATCTTAGCCATTCCAGCTTCCTCTGTTGCATCAGAGAGTGCATTTAGCATGGGTGGTAGAGTTGTGAGTACTCACCGTTCTAGACTTACTACAAATACCGTGGAGGCGTTATTTGCTTGCAAAATTGGATCTTAGGGATCTTTGTTCGGTATAATATCAGTTTTTTAACTTTATTTTCAATTACATTTGATTATTGATTGTTCTTAGTTGTGTTTTAAATTATTTTCGAACAGATGCTACTCTTCGTGCTAGTGATGCTTGTGCTACATTTTGGAAGATCGCGAGATAGTGGATAGTGCTGGGCATAATTGTGGGGGTGAAGTTGTCGATCTAGATTCGTACTAAATTTAACTAACTTAACAATTTTGTTTGAGCATCTCTTTTATATTGTAAAGATCTACCATTTACCCTTGTTGTGTTAAAATTTTCAGGGAGATGAGGATGAAATGGAACTTATGTAGTGTAGTCAATGATCATGCCATGTGGGGGTAACGTCATCTGGTTTTATTTGTCAATATACCCATATCCTGAGCTAGTATTGTCATTCTGATTTACTACTCCTGAGCTAGTATTGTCATTCTGATTTACTTTTGATGTTGCTGCTCATTTTTTATTCACTTTTGTGTGCTCATTTTTGATTCACTTTTGTTGTGCTCATTTTCTAATTCAATTTTGTTATTTTTTCTAATTCACCTCTACTGCTGCTCATTCTAATTCATTTTTGCTGTGCTCATTTCTTGATGCTGCTCATTCTAAAAATAATGATATGTGAGTGTTAATTATTTTTATAAATTAAGAAACATCATGTTTCGTATTTGAATGTACACATACCTACAATGCATGCAGATTTGATGATTTATCATCTCCCTTTAGTGCATTAGCTTTTTCTGGAAGTTGAACTAACCATTGTGCTTTACAGTTGTGTTTTTTTCATAACAACTGCATATTTCTACAGATTTTCTCTATAATCATTAACACCTCTTTATTTGTAGGAATTTTGCTCCTCTCACTGTTCTATCCATTTGATTCCTGCTGGCTGCTGCGTTGCAACTCCATTGGAAATGAGCATGTGAGATAGCTAAAGAAAGCTTCAGAGTACTATGTGAATGAGAAAGTGAACAGCTGAATACTATTTTGTTTGATTGGCAACAATTTTTGTTTTTATATTGGATGCGGTACTTGTTTATACAGCAATGTTGTTGTCGGTTTGACTGGGATATGGGATGCTATTTGTTTTGTACTGCCGCCGCAGTGCTGCTGTTTTGGTGCAGTGCTGCTGTTTAGGGATGTTATTTTTTTGACTGATGCAGAGTGCTGCTGTTTGTGGTGGTGCTGCAGTGCTGCTGTTTCTTTCTTTTAATTTTGCACTTCTACTTGTTTTTACAAGGTTATGGATGCTTTATTTAGTTTGAATTGTTATTTTTGTTGGAATTAAAGTTATATGCCTAAACTTATAATTTTTTAGCAGCAATCATAATATTTAGTGTTTAGTTATCATTATATAAAAAATTTAACTTTTATATAATGAATTGTAAAATTTCACCCTTTGTCACCCGTTTCACCCGCGGGTGACGGGTGGATCGGGTGACGGGGAACCTTAGCGGGTGACGGGTCGGATTCGGGTGAGATGGGTGGAAACGGGTGACGGGTGCGGGTGAAGGTCCACCCGACCCGAACCCGACCCATTGCCATCCCTAGGCACGATGCCCTTTTTTAGTGATGTTCAAGGTAGTAAAATAAAGTTCAACAATACTGAACACTGTTTGTGGTATATCATTAAAATAAACAAATATTGGAAACGATCTCACATATATTGTTTTAATGACATCACTTTCAATCAAAATCAAGAACTTTTAGGCGCAATGACTTTATATGTATATTTTTTCAAATAAACATTAAAATTGACTTTAACGAGCATAATTCCCTATGCACTGCGTAAACATTATAACAATCATAAAATAATGAAATATATTATATATCACAACAAAATAAATCAAATAACACATAATAAAAGTAGTGCAATAAATAAAATCAGGCACGATAAAGTGATATTTATATCGGGCAGGATGCCTCACGTGATACGAATATCAGGCACGATGCCTCACGTGATACGAATATCGGGCACGATGCCTCACGTGATACAAATATCGGGCACGATGCCTCACGTGATACGGGCATGATGCCTCACGTGATACGGGCACGATGCCACACGTGATAGAATATCGGGCACAATGTCTCACGTTGTACAAATATCGGGCACAATGCCTCACGTGATACGAATATAAATAAATAAATAAATGTGATACCAGATGAATCAAACAACATGAAATAAATTAATCAAATAACACAAAATAAACAAAAATAGTACAATAAAATAAAATATGGCACAATGTCTTACGTTAAAATTTATATCTGGCACAATGCCTCACTTGATATTTATTTCTGGCACGATGCGTCACATGATATTAATTTCTGGCACAATGCCTCATGTTGTTATTAATTTGACTTCATAATAAAATCAATCATTATTGAAAACAATTATATAGATTTAGCCAGATACCATCGTTCCGCTCAATGGTAGTTTGCAACCCTTTCTTCCTACAGTTCACCCGCCTCCAAAAACATAACCAAATACAACCAAAACCGGCTCAATGAGGAGCTCTTTTACCGATCTATACTTTAACGAGATCAGGCGGATCACCGCTTTCTTGAAGATGGCATTTAGATCTTTGTTTTCACCATGATACCATATTTTATTGATTCGAGTGACAGAGCTCTACAAAATGTATTCGACAATAAAGGGGCGAGAGATGAAGATACATAAGAGCTTGGGGAAGACGATGGAGACGGATAAAAAGCGGGAGAGAGATGGAACAACTTTCAAGATAGAACAGCAAGCTCACAATATTGTGGATGATGATGATGAAGAAGAACCTGTTTATTTCAGAATTTTTATAGTGTACTGAATCTACTGATAATGTGTTGTAAAATGAGAAAAGAGAGATTGGAGAGAGACGAGATAAAGAGACAATTGGTATTCTTCTCATTCCAATAATATACAAGATCACTATTTAGAGAGCGTACAAGGGGAAACCCTGATTATATAAGTTGTAACGTGCTAACGAGATTTGTAGGAAAAACTATATACATAAAAAGAATGAAATAATAAACTAAACCTAAATAAACCTACAACTCTACTACGGGTAGCAAATAAAAACCCGGTCGGAGTATAGTGTAAATATATACGACCGAGAATCGTACCCAAGGGACTTATAGAAACTAGTCCTAATCCGGGCAAAAGCCTATTCTATAATAATAAGGGGGAAAGTAAAGGTTGCTTCTAAACTAAGAAAACTAGATAAAGTAACTTTGATTTGGGAAGATTATCAATGTAAGGGAAACGTATGATCAATAATCAAGGGTGGCAAGTCTCAAAGAGGATTTGGTCTCGCAAAATGCATACGCCGGGTGTAATGCCGGACCTCCGCTACCCGGCAGATTCACGGCCTTGAATGTGTCGGACAACTTATACCCGGCACGACATCCGGCATCGTACATTTGTAATAACACTTCCAGAATCAATTTGAATAAAGGAACTCAATATCCTTACTTGCATCGTGCATAGCCAATGCCGCGAATACAACCAGAATAATGGAAATAAGAGATTAATCCCAAACCTTAGCATTTGTTGTCCATTTTCAGAACAACAATATTAAAGATTAACGAGATCCTAATTTATCCTATTCTTGCTTTGAAAGCCTTAAACAGGACTTAGAGAAGAGAATAAGTGGCTGACTCATTCAACTTGTATGAAGACTAGAAACCTCCGTTAAGAAACTCGTAAATTCCATATATGATCATAAGAGTTTACAAGGAATTTCATCCTAACCAAAACCTAACAAGGATTCTGCATCACCATCCACACAATTACAAGAAGAGACATACAAAGGGGGAGAGGAGATGTTAATAGCCTTACCCGTCAAGGTCCTCTTCTTCTTTTGCGTGGATGGATCTGCAGACGTTCTTGGACACCAACAGATGGAATGAGGCGGAATTGAAGTGTAAATGGCGTGGATTTAGTATGTTGGAATGTGTCAAATTGTAGCCTTTCTCGGCCTATTTATAGGCATCAAAATGTCTCTTGCGGGCGTCGTGCCGGATCGCCAGTAGCCGGCACACGTGATAAATGCGCCCAACTGTTAATGGTCAAAACCGTCAATTCTACGCGAAACAGTGCAATCGGGTAGGATATACCGGACACCGGCATCGGTTGGAAAACACGTGGAACACATGTGTTGTCGTATGGTCAACCGAAGTGACTTTACACTTATGCCGGATAGATTTTACCCGGCATCGCATCCGGCAATACCTCTTTTCTGTTCTGTGTTCATGCCGTGCAGGATCCACCCGGCATTGAGTCCGGCTTCAATTGAACTTTTGCTAGAAAATCATTCCTTGCACATAAAACTCTAAAAACATAAGTCTGTACAAATAATATACTTAAACACTAATAAGCATAAATAACATATATTTAACCTTATTTACACAAATATAATCCTAAATCTAATGGGTAAATATGATAAGTCTGTGGCTTATCAAGGCCCTACACTTACCTTTTGCTAGTCCTCGAGCAAAACAAGATTAGAAAGGAGTAATCACTTATGCACAAACAGATAGACTTTAGAATGAAATGTAGATAAATTTCTCAACTCTCTGACTTTATTTCACAAGTATCACTTAATCACCTTATCCATCAAAACATACTAATGGGTAAAATAAAGAATTTCAAAACCGATCAAAAACTTTTGGGCTATTTGCATAAGGGAATTTTTGTAAACTCTCCTTTTCCGGTTTCCATCATCAGCTTATTTTTCAGAGTTTCTGAATGTGGCCAAGACTCTCATCATTGGTTTTTATTATTCAGCCCTATTTTGCAAGGGTTTCTGAATCAACCATGATTTTTTACATTGAAGAAGGGGAATTTAGGAGAAAAAAAAAGGAAAAAAAACTCTCGTTTGTTGCTTTTATTCTGAGGCATTTATGCAACCTCATAATGCTTCTTTCTCTTTTCGAAGCTTCTCTTTTTTTCCTTTTCTTCTTTTTTTTTTTTTTACACAATCCCTATTTGAGATATTCACCCAAAAGATTTTTCACAATTTGAAAAAGAAATGAAACAAGTACCCAGAGTACAATAAGGAAGGAATTAGGAGAAAGATCATATACTCACGTTAAATAAAAAAATCAAAAAGTTAAAAACAGGAATCTATAAGTCATTAGAAAGCTTACCTCTTGAGAGAACAAGCATTTATTCATTCCGAATCTTATCTTAATCAAAAACATGCAAAAATTTTAGTAAAACATTGATAAAACTCATAACTTATGCATATTATAAATAAAACTTTATTTTTTAAGGGGGATCCCTGCCCTACACTTGGCAGGAACATTGTCCCCAGTGTTCAAAAGAAACAACAAAAAAGAAGTAAAATGTGTTTTTTTTAAGAACCAAAATAACTATAATGAAGCAATTAAAAAAAACAATAACATAAATTTAAAAGAGAAATATTAAATGATACGAAGGACTCCCCTGTTTATTAGTGAAGGCGTGAGGAGGAACCGCCCTACACTTAGCCTTTTAGGCTATTTGGCATCATTTGAGATCCTGGGCAGGATAGTGACCGAATTCGCATGCTCCCGTGGATTTGTTTGCGTTTGGGACAGGAGTTGACCTTGTTGTCTTGGTTGCGTCAGAAGTTGCTGTAATTGCAACTGCAACGATTTGTGCTCTTTGCGAATGGTCGAGATCTCGTTGTGAGTGTACTGGGTCTTGTTCATCGGGGCTGACATCATGTCACGAAGTTCAGCCATTTCAGCCTCTGATGAGGATGCAAGGTGGGATGGTCTGTATTACCTTGGACCTCCCTGGTAGCCGGCTTGACTCTGAAAGTGTTGAGGGGGTTGGTTCCCCTGTTGTCATGGCTGTCGATACCCTCGGTTACTCACATAGTTGACTTCCTCAACATTCTGAAAGTCAGGCATGTCAGGGCTTGGAGCGTGTGGTTGTGCACACCACATTCGCCTGTTGAGGAAGTTTGTTCATTGCTATGCTCCACACACTTTCTGTAGAGCGCTAACCTTCGTGGACGTTTGAGCGTTGCTCTCCAACAACTGCTCATGACTTTGCATAAGTTTGTCAATTTAGCATCGCCCTCTCCACTTGATATAAACCAGCGGTACTACCCCTGGTTCCACCGGTGGCCCAATCCCTAATCTCTTTGCCAAAGAGATTCAATTCCATCAAGGAATTGATCTCCAGGTTTCTTCAAAATGTTTGCACCAAGGAGGAAAGGATCATGGTCTTGCATTGGTTGACCAATCCCTTGTAAAACAACTGAGATAGTTGTTCCTTGGTGAGGCGTGGTGTGGACATGTGCGCAGCAAACCCTTTGAATCTGTCCCAAGTCTCACAGATGTTCTCCGAGCTAGGTTGTCTGAAGTTGTATATCTCGGCAATCATCACTAGGGTGCGACTTGGAGGCATGAATTTGTCATAAAACTTGGTTGCCATGTCCTCCCAAGTGGTGATGGTACTAGGGGTTAGACTGTGGTACCACTTGCTGGCATTCCCTGTAAGGCTATGGGGGAAGAGGGAAAGCCTAGCATATTGGAGGACGTTATTTGTGGAGGTTAGGTTGTTTGTATGCTGCAAGAATTTGGTGACGTGGAGCAAAGCATCGTCCGGATTTGTAACGTCGAAAAGACCCAACTCCTTTATGCATCTAATTTGATGATATGGCTTAAGTTTTTGCCATTCATCGTATTCATTTTGTGGAAGGAGAGGAAGGTCGATTGCTAGTTTTTGGCCTTGGTTAGAAGGCCGGTTTATGTTACGGACGGTAGGTGCTGCCATTGGTGTAGGATCTGCTTTTGTAGGGTTCGTTGTTGGTTTCTTCGTTGATGAAGGGAACGAAGAAGAGTCCTCTCGATTTATGGGTCAAAATTTGCTAAATCTTCAGGAGAATTCGTGGACCGCAGAAGCATTCACTTTGATAACTTCAGGAGGAGCAAGAGAAAACGTTATAATACTTCGTAATAATAAAAGAAATAATATAATGATATATTAAAATTACGAAAGTACAAGAAGAAATAAAGTTTTGGTTATGCCGGACACGGTGCCGGGTGTATGGTACCCGGCATTGGACTTCCTCCAATACTGCCGGGTTAAGAGTACCCGGCGTTGCGTCCGATCTTCTGCGAATCTCAAAAAAATAAAGAATCAACAATTAGGAAGTATTAGAAGAGAGATCTAAGCGAATGGTGTAATAAAAGAATAGAATACTATGAGGAATTTAACATTTTACGAAAATAATTTAAAACTGAAAATAATTTGAAGCTGCCGGACAGGTTACTGGGTTAGTTGTATCCGGCAGTGGACTTCCTCCACTAATGTCGGGTTGAAGTACCCGGTATACACCCGGCGCGTTCAAACGAAAAGAAAATTAAATTGGAACGGAAAGGGAAGTTAACATAAAAGAGCAATGAAAAAGAATATTTATAGACAAATCAAAGATTCGAAAAAGGACAATGCGAAGTAAAGTTGAAGTTTGATTATGCTGGGTCGTGCGCCGGGTAAACTCTACCCGGCGTAGGACTTCCTCCAAATGCCGGATGTAGAAACCCGGCAGTGTACCCGGCACATTCAACCAAAAATAAAATGAACAAATTAAATTAAAGAATCAAAGAATTAAAGAATAAGAATAAAGAATAGGGCGTTTTACCGAATTTAAGGACTTGGACTAATTCCAAGTCCCCGGCAACGGCGCCCTTTGCTAACGAGATTTGTAGGAAAAACTATATACATAAAAAGAATGAAATAATAAACTAAACCTAAAAAACCACACTCTACTACGGGTAGCAGATAAAAACCCGGTCGGAGTATAGTGTAAATATATTACGACGACCGAGAGAATCGTACCCAAGGGACTTATAGAAAAACTAGTCCTAATCGGGAAAAAAGCCTATTCTATAATAATAAGGGGGAAAAGTAAAGGTTGCTTCTAAACTAAGAAAACTAAATAAACTAACTTTGATTTGGGAAGATTAAGATATCAATGTAAGGGAAACGTATGATCAATAATCAAGGGTGGCAAGTCTCAAAGAGGATTTGGTCTCGCAAAATGCATACGCCGGGTGTAATGCCGGACCTCCGCTACCCGGCAGATTCACGGCCTTGAATGTGCCGGACAACTTATACCCACGACATCCGGCATCGTACATTTCGTAAATAACACTTCCAGAATCAATTCTGAATAAAGGAACTCAATATCCTTACTTGCATCGTGCAAAGCCATGCCGCGAATACAACTAGAATAATGGGAAATAAGAGATTAATCCAAAACCTTAGCATTTGTTGTCCACTTTTCAGAACAACAATATTAAAGATTACCGAGATCCTAATCTATCCTATTCTTGCTTTGAAAGCCTTAAACATGACTTAGAGATAAGAGAATAAGTGGCTGACTCATTCAACTTGTATGAACACTAGAAACCTCCGTTAAGAAGCTCGTAAATTCCATATATGATCATAAGAGTTTTACAAGGAATTTCATCCCTAACCAAAACTAACAAGGATTCTGCATCACCATCCACTTAATTACAAGAAGAGAAATACAAAGGGGGAGAAGGAGATGTTAATAGCCTTAACCCGTCAAGGTCATCTTCTTCTTTTGTGTGGATGGATCTGCAGACGTTCCTTGGACACCAATAGATGAAATGAGACGGAATTGAAGTGTAAATGGCGTGGATTTAGTATGTTGGAATGTGTCAAATTGTAGCCTTTCTCGGCCTATTTATAGGCATCAAAATGTCTCTTGCCGGACGTCATGCCGGATCGCCAGTAGCCGGCACACGTGATAAATGCGCCCAACTGTTAACGGTCGAAACTGTCAATTCTGCGCGAAACAGTGCATATGCCGGGTAGGATATACCCGGCATCACACCCGGCATCGGTTGGAAAACACGTGGAACACATGTGCTGTCGTATGGTCAATCGAAGCGACTTTACACTTATGCCGGATAAATTTTACCCGGCATCGCATCCGGCAATGCCTCTTTTCTGTTTTGTGTTCATGCCGTGCAGGATCCACCCGGCATTGAGTCCGGCTTCAATTGAACTTTTGCCTAGAAAATCATTCCTTGCACATAAAACTCATAAAAACATAAGTCTGTACAAATAATATACTTAAACACATAATAAGCATAAATAACATATATTTAACCTTATTTACACAAATATAATCCTAAATCTAATGGGTAAAATATGATAAGTTACTTATCATAACGCCCACCATAAATATACCTGTTTATAACATATTACCTTTTCTTATATAGAGATACTTTTTGTCAAAAATCTTTCTAACAATTTTTCGGGTTATTTTAAATTTTCATTTGGATTTGGATAAAATTGAATTCAGCTCATACAGGTTTGGTTATTTACAATCTTGATCAATACTTTTTGAATGAAATGTTTAAATTAATATTGACTAAATTCCATTAAAAATACTTTTTTTCCTATACAATAATTTTATCTATTAGTTATTTTTTAAAAAAAGTGTTTATTATAAAAAAATAGAACATGAAACATCAAAAGATAAAATAGTTTTTAGGTACTAGTAACTAAAACTTCAATAAAAAATAAGCCATAAACTAAATTTTCAGTCATTGTTATTTAAATCACTTGTTTTGGGGATTTCTAGTCATCATTATATAATGTTATTCGGGTTTGAGTAAGTTTTTTAGCATTATTATTTCATTTCATTTAGGTCTAAGTTAGTTTCAGATCACTATTATTTTAGTAGAGGTGATCATTAGGGCGGGCGGGCCGGGTTCGGGCGGGGCCAGAGAAAATTTTAGGCCCGTCGGGCCTATTTAGGAAAACCAAGCCCGGTTTTTAACATGTTCGGGCCAGGCCGGGCTAGGCTCGGTTTTTTCTAGGCTTTGCCGTTGCCCGGCCCGGTTTTTTTTTTATATATAACTTAGTAAAAATTTTAAATTTAATAAAAAAAATAAAATATATATTTTAATATAGATTAATATTATATATATAATTTATTTGAATTTATATTATATATTAGTATATTATTCATAAAAATTAAATATGCATAAATTATATTTTTTAAAATAATAATAAACAATATAAAATCGGGTCGGGCCGGGCTTATCCACGGGCTCAAAAATGTGCCGCGGCCCGGCCCGGTTTTTAAATCGGGCCTGATTTTATGTCCAAGCCCGCCCGGAAGCCCAATCGGGCTCGGGCTCGTCGGGCTTTTTTACGGGCCGGTTCGAGCCGGGCTGCCGGGTCGGACACATTATGATCAGCTCTATATTTTAGGCTTGAATTCTTGATTGTGTTCTAAATGTAGCCATAGGTAGGTAGGCGCATACATGTACTAGTACCAAATAAAACTTGTACGTACATATAAATTGTACTAATTCATACATAAATGTACACTTTGAATTCTAATGGTATTGTAATCATACATAATGTACACATTGATTTGTTAAATTGTACTATAAATTTACAATAATTGTATTTTAGTGTATACAATTGTATAAGTAGCCAGAAAGCTATATAGTTATAAATAAAAGTGATTGAGTTTCGAGTCATATGGATTGGATCAATCGGGTTTCGAGTTTAATACATTTTCATATTTTTGGGTTTCAGTCAGGTTTGAGTCAAAAGGAGAGGCTTTCAACGACTCATGTCAAATTTTGACAAGGCTAGTCTTGGTTACAACTATATGTAGTCATCTCTAGCTACAAGTACATTTGTAATGCTTGTATATACTAAAAATACAACTATTGCAAACTTATAATATAGTGTAACAAATCAGTATGCACATAGCATGCATTTCACTAACATCAGAATTCAAATTGTATGTTTGTAATTGTATATACTCAAGTGCAGTTTATATATACCAAAACACACTTTTTGAACACTATGTATATATTTATCTAAGGCTACATTAGGTTGTAGCCAAGTAGCTCATATGTGCCTTTTAGTTTATGCACTTGGGTATATCTAGCCACTAGGCCGAGCCTGCGGGACCGCATAAGATTGGCCCGGTCAAAAAGCTGAAACCGTTTATGAGAATCGGGACCGGTTCATATGAAATAATGGTTCAGTTCCGGTCTCACCCACTAAAATACTGGAGCCGCACGGGATCGACCTTGGACCGTATAGGTTGGGGCCTATTTGATATCCGTCCGAGACTAAAATTGGGTTGGTCTCTTTGTTTTGAAAAAAAAATGTTGTTGATAATGGGACTGGCTCTGATTTGTCCAATTTAGCAGCTCGTTTATTTGTTTTCTAACTTTTTTTACAGCTATTAAAGACTATAATAATATAAAAGTTTACAATGTTGAAAATATTTTATTTATGTTATGACTTCATAATATAATTACTAGTCATAGATTACACAAACACAAACATAAAAAAGGGGAAATTCACATTATATTCATAAAATGTTTCGTAATGCACTATGTACTCCGATTTTAAAACTGAGTTATGAAATCCATAATGTACTCTTACACCGTGAAATTACTTTGAATGAAGACTATTTTACCTAACATTATAGATCATGTTTCGATTTCATAGGTTTTTTATGAAAAATTTGGAAAAATAAATTTAAAATGCTACAAAAAATTAGTAATGTTTTTAAAAAAATTTAAATCAATAAAATTATTAAAAAGTAACTAAAATTATATAAATTGGAATAAAATTAATAATTCTTAAATATTAAACAACAAAACTTCAAAGAAAGTAATTTTTTTCTCATTTTTTGTCACTTTTCTTCTTCATGAAAATATTTACAGTTTTGGTTAGATAATGAATTAATGTGTATATATTAAGCATATATATGTCAATTTATTAAAAAAATAATCTAATATAAGATAAGGCAGTTGTATGTAATTTTAATGCTTAATAACTATTAATTTTATTTCAAGTTAACATCTTTTTAGCTATTTTATTATTTTTTAAATATTTTTTGTGATTATTTATATTTTGTAGTTTTTAAATATTTTTGTAAAATTTCATAAAATGCCCCCCGAACTTGAAACATGATATACAATGTCAGGATAAAATAGTTATTATTCAAGGTCATTCATGGAGTAGAGTTACATTGTGAATTTGAAGGGGCAAATGGAGAAAGAGTTTTGAAATCGGGGTACATAGTAAATTATGAAATTTGTTAGGGGTATATTGTGAATTTTTTCAAAAATCAATATATTTTTTTAATTATTGAACCAAAGCTGGCTCGCGGCTGGTTCAACACTAGCATTAGTCCCTCATAGAAAAAATAACCATGACAGTTAGTAACAATTTGGAACTAGTTCCTTACTCGGTATCAAGACCAGTACTAGCACGGCCCGTGACCACCTCTAACTTGGGGATTAAGTTGATCTAATAATGTTTTGAAATAAACCGACCTTCTATTTACCACCTAGGTCACATTTGAAGCAAACTTGTAAATGGCTATATGAATGGAGTCCATACTGTTGACCGGTCATGTTTCCTTCATGTGTCATGGTAGTTGGGAATGGTGGAATGAGAACATCATTTCGAGAGGAACTTGGACAATATTTGCCTCCAACCCATTATGCAAAAAGTTTCGGGTATGTTAAATGTTTTCATATTGAAAACATGTTAAGCTGAATAATGAATTTCACTTATGGATATATGATTTGTGGGGTTAGAGAAGATCTAATTAACTTGTGTACATAAGCATTTGGTAAAATAATTGTATATGTTTGAGTATGGATGAGTTTAATGAAAATAAATGTGATTGTTGGACTATACTTATAAATCGAGTAATATAGGGGTAATAAGGACAAAGCATATAACATAATTCCAAGACCTGCCCAAGCCTAAAGTAGAGTGCAAGTTTGTGAAAGATATGTGTGTCAACTTGGGTTGACTACAACAACAAGACCCTCAACTTTTAAGCCTAAGTAAGGACAAAAAGCTTAAATGGGCTAGAATTCAAACTCAAATGGTTTGAGAGCTAGGTTGTTGGACAATTACCGTATGGGGGGTTACAAATTGTATTAGAGCCGACATGGGGCCTTATCAGAATGAACTTCTTGACACCTACCGTTAAGGTCCGTGGGACTTGGATATTAGGTGTGCGACGAGAATGTCACGTTCTTTGAGTGGGGGAGTGTGATACACTTATCCCATATCGAGATATGAAGAGTAACTTAAGTGGTTTATAAGGATACATATGAGTTGACAACAACATCAATGTATTCTACTAATAAACTTAAGTAATGACAAAGGTCTTACATGGGCTAATTTACAAGCCCAAATGTATGTTACCTGGTACCTAATAGTTAGTTGTGTGGTTTAAAGTTGTTGATTCATGGAGCCGCTCATGAATTTTAGTTGTTGGAGTTCTCTATAGTAGGCTCTCCTTTAGACTATTGTGATTAACAGTTAACAGTTATAAATAGTTGTCTATGATTGGAAGCGCTTCATATTTCAATTTTATTTGACAACTGTTAATAACAGTTATCTAAAGCACATTGTTTCAATAACATTACACCTATTTAGACAATCCATAATGACACATGTTTCAGCCATAATCCTGTACAAACAGCATAATAATCCACAATTACACCTGTTCCAACCATAATTCTGCACAAACAACAATATATAGTCCACAATAGCTAGCAACACCTAATAAAACTCTTGCATAGATAAAAAAAAATCAATGAGTACTACATTTTCTGTAACACCCCTAAAACCGGCCTAAGAGTTAAGGGTATTACACGCCGCGTATTACTACCAATAACGCAAGGCTCTAAACGATCAAAAGCAATAAAGGCCCAAAACAGAGTTCACTTAACATTGTAAACCAAAGTATTCAAATACAGCGGAAGTAAACGGATTCCAAATACATATCCGAATCAGAAACTCAAAACAGAGGAAGGCCCGAAGGCTACAACGTCATAACAGAAGTTTAAACAGTCAAAAGAGCTAAGCACTACAGCTCCAGAACTCAAGATGATCCTCGCTGATCAATCTGCAAAAATGTTAGAAGTAGGGGAATGAGCACACAACTATGCCCAGTAAGCAGCGACCGTCATCAGCAAGGTCGCTCAAAACAATTGAAATCAGAAGAAGAGAAGATAAACATCTTATGCACAATTCTCAAATAGTCAGAAGCTTTCAGAAACAGAAGCAGAGTGGAACACAAGGGGTTCCCATTTCAGAAACAGTCAGAGCACTTAAACAGAAAGGGGACAAGACACAATGCACACACTCAGAAGGGTCGAAGACCCATAGACCATACCAGGTCTCTCGGCAACGCAGAAATGACTCGAAAGAGCCAAAGGGTTCGTCAACCCCACAGAACAGAAAGGGAATGACCCACACTCAGAACGACGTCTACATGGTATACCACGGAATAGCTCGACCCAGCCATTCACGGCTCAGAAACAATGTGTAATGTCCCAAAACAGAAAGGTTGCTTAAACAGAAGCAAAGTTGCATTAAATATGCCAAAACACTCATAAATCAGTAGCACAGATCATAAGGAAACCAACGCCGCAGACGGCACTCAAATCGGAGTTCAAACGAAGAAGTTATGTTGAAAACAGAGGGGTGTCCGAACTTGTGTCCGGACGTCAATGTTCGGACACAAGTCGAACTAAAACAGGGAGAAGGATTCAGAATGTCCGAACATCAATGTTCGGACTGTTGTTCGGACAGAGTACGGAAAAGAATACGCGGGATGTCCGACCTTGTGTCCGGACGTCGAAGTTCGGACACAGGTCGAACTTAAATCAGAGGAAAACCTGAGGGTGTGTCCGAACATCCATGTTCGGACAGATGTTCGGACATACCCCGAACTTGCAAATCAGAAAGGCAGAAACGCACTGTCCGAACTTCAAAGCTCGGACGGAAGTTCGGACAGTGCAAAAAATGCAATTTCCAGAAGACGAACAGAGCAGAAAAACAACACAAATCAATGCCTCAAAATGCCAATTGAGCACCCACACCAAATCAGACATTAAACAGGAAACCATGGGGGTTTAGCCATTTCAAATCACAACAAATGTTAGTAGAAACACACATAAAGTCAGATAACGCTCTTGCAACACCTCATGGCTGAACTTCCAAACTGAATCGAGTAACCACCTACCTCAATTAGCAGAAGAAGAACAACGATCTGAAACCGCAGGCACAATCCACGCAGAGCAACAATCCGATACAGACCAACAGCCACTGAATTCCACAATCAAGCCCAGAAATCAGAAAACATTCGAAGGAAACCTAGACTTGGAAACTCCAAAACTGTATAACTTTCTGCATCACAAACCTGGAATCGAGACCAGACGAAATACTCTGCAGAAGAATCCCAACTTGCGCGCAACCAACGGCCACTGATTCGAACACAATCAAAAACCCTCAATCAGAAACTGGAACAAGAACGGATGATACAACGGAGACCGGTTCTGCAATACCAACCTGAAAACGAAGAGGAAACCACACCGCAACGAAGATCACCAATCTGATTGCAGCAGTAGGACCAGAATCTTCACAGAGGGGAAAGATCGAGATAGAAGGAAAAGAGAGAGAAACTGCCGCTTAGCACCACGATAGAGAACACTCCTCACGATTAGACTGAATTGAACTGACGTGATGAAAATAATTAGAAGGCTAAATTAAATAAGGTTCCCATCCTTATTAACTAATAAAAACAATTACCTTAATTGTTTTATGCAAGGACTTCCCTGCCCTGTCATTAAAAGGAATGCCGATCAAGTCCCACTGTCAATAAGGAATAAAACAATCCAACTTAGGATAGCATTGCAACTGATATAACATAAGGTATGAATTATGCGGGTTATAACATTTTCCATAAACAAAACATAAGTCTTCTATCACTGTCAACAAAACATACAACACCTGAGCATAATTCAAGTGTACTCTGCAACCTAATGCACATTTACTTTGCAAATAATTCAACTTATCGCTTAGAAGTCTTGAGAGTCACCATTGTCATGCTACATGCTACACTTGATCAATACTATCGAAAAAACTAATCAAAATATGAATCCAAATGCTTCTGGATGTAAGTTGTCCATTGCTCTCGAATGTCATCTATTTCATTTTGTTTGTACGCTCTACTATTGTACCTGCACAAGTACTTGAAAACTCAATAAAAGTAGTATTAGATCATTACCAAATAAATATCATTATATATGCATTTAATAGTGTATTATGAGTTGAATCTGTTTACCTCTGTAGGAACAATTCTTTTTCTACTCTCTATAATCTCCTTCATGAATCTCATCACGTAATAACCACAAGCAATGCTTTCACTAGGCTGTCTTGGGCACTATAAATATAGAAGTAAAAAGATAACACATTATTATACATCATCATTATTGAAAACTAACCATTCTACAAAGCCAACTAATGACGCCAAACTTAAGAGGAATCAGCAGCAGCTTTATAATCAGGAGTGCGCATGCATATCTCTTCGTGCATATATATTGGGCAATAGTGACATTTCAGAAGTCAAACTAATCATTCTATTGGGCAGTAGTGACATTTCAGAAGTCTTAAGCTAGCTGTTACGGTTGAAATGACCATATATCACCAAAAAGTGAATAGTTGTTTGTCTGCACATGCAGACCATCAAAGCCATTGTTATAACTTTGAAATCTTTGTTGTTTGATTGACTCTTTTATTATACGTTTCTTATGGCTTATTATTTAATCTAAGCTTTTGTGTGCCGAATTGACTAATTTGTCTCTCTGATGTTAATCAGCACCCCAAAACTGCGATAAGATTCACTTTTTTTTTCTAAGTAAACAAAATTACTGAGAGCAAATCATTCACATAAAATATAAAAAGAAAGCAAGGAAATCTGGGTTTTGATCACGGTAAGGTTAACAAAATGAAATCAACAAATTCTAGACAAGTAACATGAAGGTTAGTGAATCCTAATCTGTGGGTTATATTTTAATGGTCAAACAAAGTTCTAGATAAATAGAAAAAATAAAGAGCCTAAAGCCCAGAAATTATTATTCTAGAATATTAGCCAAACTGTTGAAATCTAAACCACGTTGCTTTTTTTGTTTACCATGAGCATAGCAGGGCGGCAAGGTAATCTCAAATGAAATTTTCTCGACAAATAGTTGATCCATATTAATACTAAACAATCAAATACACCTACTGGGATATTCTAATCCTAGTACTAGCCAACCATGAAATAGCCTAAGTCATAGAACAGATTTATCAAACTAAGTTCTCCTTCAGCTAGCCATTTTCTTTTGACTATATGATAATAAATTTCTATTTTACTATACTCCCGAACATGGATAACAACAATCTAAAACAGCTTCACTCATAGAGTTTGAGTCAAGCTGAGAACTGAGGAATTCATAAACTCATGCTAGTTTAAACATATCATTGTCAAAATGGCAGATTGACAGAGAAACACACCACAAAAACGTCACATATATTAGTCAAGTCAGAGAGCATGTTTTGAGTTAGGGGTAGATACCAAACAAGGAGCAAACAGGAACTCCTGCAAAGAGATAACAAAATTTAAAAAGACACAACAGAGGAAACGTTAAACCGTCAATTTAATCATACGAACAAGATGAAGTACAAATGTAAAATGGCTGTCGACCCTGAGAAGAAATCCAGCTCAGGAACTCGCTTGATGAGGATAAGAGTTTAAGCCAGCTCCATTTCCAAACAAAAAGGAAATCACTGAAACAAGTTTATACGCCCGGTGGAGATTGCAAGACCTGTTTCAAAATGTAGACTAACAGCAAGGAGGCAAGCAAAGCTACACACAGATGCATAAGCGGTCGTGAACCGTCGTCTTTTGAACAGTAGCAGGGAAAACCTGTTTCTAGTCAAGTCTAAACAAAGATGGAGCTTTCCAACAAAGAAATACAATAGCGTACAAATGCACAGATATTTAGGGTGTAGTATTAGGCATTCGAATGATGATTGTATTACTGTGGAAACATATATATATACACATGTGTAACTAACTAATGGATAAGGATAAGAATGACAGCTGTATATTCTGTACAATTGCTTTATGGACTTATATTTTGTTCGGATGGACTATCTACTGATGGGCTATCTATTGTGTTGGGCCTTGTATCAGCATGGGCTTCCATATCCGCCCGCGCTCCAACAGGGTGTAAACCAAGGTAGGAGCGAAGTCGAAGAAAACGATTTGGGGGCAAGGGCTTCGTCAGCAAATCAGCAATTTGATCATCTCCATGAATGAAGGCAACCTGTAGAGATCGATTCTGGACACGCTCACGTACGAAGTGAAAGTCGATGGCAATGTGCTTGGCCCGGGCGTGGAGTACGGGATTGGCGGCGAGATAGGTGGCCCCAAGATTGTCACACCATATTTTTGGAGGTCGAGGAAGGGAGATTCGAAGGTCGCGCAGCAGATTCTGAAGCCACAGCACTTCACAGGTAGTATTTGCTAGGGCTTTATATTCTGCTTCTGTTGTTGAGCGTGCCACGGTTGCCTGTTTTTTTATTGCCATGAAACTAGGGTTCCTCCCATATACACACAATACGCAGTAGTGCTTCTGCGATCGCTTGTACTGCTAGCCCAGTCGGCGTCTGTAAATGCAGAAATATCCATTGTTTTGTTTTTCCGAATAAAGTAGGATAAATGCTGAGTAGAAACGAGATATCTGAGAATACGCTTAAGTTGTTGCCAATGATGATTTTGTGGAGAATGCATTGATTGACACAGTTTGTTAACCGCAAAGGTGATGTCTGGCCGAGAGAGATTGAGATATTGAAGTGCCCCTAAAATACTGCGAAAGTGAGTGGGATTTGAGTAGGGTGTAGTGTCTGGATTTTGATAGGGTGTTGTTGACATGGGTGTGAGAACAGGTTTGGCTTGACTCATGAGGGACTTAGATAGAATGGTGGATATATATTTCTGTTGATTGAGATAAAGCCCCGCAGAAGTTCTTTTTACCTCCATGCCCAGAAAGAAATGTAGAGAACCAAGGTCCTTGACTGGGAAGAAGCGAGAGAGGCGATTGATGAGCTGAGAGATAAGTGTGGGAGAGGAACCTGTGAGTAATATGTCATCAACATATACTAAGCAGTAGATAGTGTCATGAGCTGAAGTGTAAATGAACAGAGATGAATCTGATTTTGAAGCTTCAAATCCTAGCTGAACTAGGGTGTCACTTAACTTGGAGAACCAGGCCCTTGGGGCCTGTTTTAGACCGTAGATGGATTTCTTAAGTAGGCAAACATGATTAGGGAAGTCTGGATGAGAGAAGCCTGGTGGTTGGGCCATGTAAACTGTTTCTTGCAAGTCTCCATGTAAAAAGGCGTTTGATATATCTATCTGATTAATTGCCCAATCTCTTGCCACTGCAATGGTGAGAACTAACCGAATGGTAGTTGGTTTTATAACTGGACTGAAGGTCTCGGTATAGTCTATTCCTTCTGTTTGATTAAACCCCCTTGCTACCAGCCGTGCCTTCCTTCTGTCCAGAGTTCCATCAGCCTTTCTCTTGGTTCGAAGAACCCACTTAGCTGTTAAAATGTTTGCTGTAGATGGCTTAGGGACAAGGACCCATGTATTAGTTTGTTGAAGTGCTAGGAATTCTTCTTGCATGGCTTTCCTCCAAGCTGGGTATTTCTTTGCTTCTGAATAGCATGGTTCTTCTGGAATGTTTTCTGTTGAATGTGCCTGGGGCCAGTTGATTGTGCCATCTGTCCTCAGAAGAGGTTTGCGAATGTTATGTTTTGCTCTGGTGACCATGGGATGGTCATTAGGTGGATGAGGTGTGGAGGGATTGGAGGAGTCAGAACTGGACACAGATGTGTCAGTATGTGTAGGGGTGAGAGTGTTTGAGGCTGGAGATAGGGCTGGTGTAAGAGAGGATGTTGATAGAGGAGAGGTGATGGATACTGATGGAGTCATGGGGAAAGTGGGGTTTATAGTAGTGTGGAGATGGGTAGAATTCGGGTAATAGTGAGGAAGGGGAAAGAAACTTGTGGTAGTAGAGATGGTGGTAGAGGGCTGTGTAGAGGGTGAGGAAAAAGGAAAGATGTCTTCATTGAACTGAACGTCCCTGGAGGTATAGGTCTTATGTGTGGTGAGATCATGACAGAGGTAACCTTTATAATTTGGAGCATATCCCAAAAAAATGCATTTGGTTGTTCTGTAGGAGGTTTTGTGTCTGTTTTGTGGCCGTAGATTGGGCCAGCACTGGCACCCAAAAACTTTGAGAAATGTGTAGTCTGGAGGGTGATGAAAGAGAGCCTGATAAGGACTTTGGTGGTTTAGTATTGGAGTAGGTGTACGGTTGAGGAGGTAAGTGGCTGTATGAAAACTTCTCTCCCAGAATTGTAGAGGTAGATTAGCCTGAGCTAGCATTGCCAGCCCCTTTTCAACAATTATTCTGTGTCTGCACTCTACACTACCGTTCTGTGCATGTGAATATGGACATGTAGTACGGTGTAGGATGCCTTTTGCCTGTAAAAGTGATTTGAGAGCCAAAAATTCGCCCCCACCATCTGTCTGAATACTTTTGACAGTGGTGTTAAAAAAGTTTTCCACCAACTTGAGAAAAGCAGTAAAGATAGTTATCACATCAGACTTTGCAGCCAGGGAGAAAAACCAAACAAATTTACTATAGTCATCAACTATGCAGAGATAATACTTAGCACCATTGAGAGCCAAAATTGGTGAGGGTCCCCACAGGTCTAAAAACAGTAAATCAAAGGGTTGTGCAGAAACAGTAAATGAAGTGGGGTGTGGAAGAGCATGACTCTTGCCCAACTTACAACCTTCACAATGATTAAAAACAAAACCCCTAGACGAAACAGGGAGGTTGTATTTATTTATGGTGAGTGTGGTGATTCTAGAAGAGGGATGGCCCAGCCTCTGATGCCAGATCTTGTCTGGAGCCTTTATTGCTGAGAGAGCCTGATGGTCCACAGGTCCCTTGGATATTTGTGAGGTGGGTTGAAAACAGTAGAGCCCGTGTTTAAGTCCTCCCTTGGCCAGGACTTTCCCCGTGAGTGAATCCTTCATAAGGAAAAAATTGGGATGAAACTCAAAATAAAGATTATGATCAGAGGCCAGTTGCCTTACCGAGAGTAAGTTTTTTGTAAGATGTGGAACATAAAGGAGACGAGAAAGAAGATAGTTGCCTGTAGGAGTTGGTAATAGACCAGTACCCTGACCTTTGACAGGGAGTGATGCACCATTTCCAAAGTTGACAGCATCAGAGTTCATAGATAAATCAGAGTCAAGGCTAAGATTGGCTAGATCTGGAGTGAAATGATTTGTGGCACCACTATCAGGGTACCATGTGGTGTCTGTGGGTATAGTAGATGTGTAGTGAGCTGTGTAGTTCTGTGGTGGTGGTGCTTGATAGGAGTGGTCAAAACGGTGATAGCAGCGGTCAGCAGTGTGACCAACCTTGGTACAAACTTGACAGACAGGTCGTGTATCAGGTTTACCTGAGAGATGAATGGAGTTATTGTAGTAGCCTCCTCTGCCTGTGTTTCTTCCTGAATTTCTCCCTCCTCTCTGATTGTTACCTCTGTTGTTGTAAGATCGTCCACCTCTGTTGTTGTTTCCTCTGGTAGAGCTGTTTTTGTTGTAGGAATTGTACTGAGTTGTATTGACCGAGAGTTGGGCATTGGAGATGGTGTCTGTGACTTTATCAGCCAAGAGAGTTTCAAAGGTGAGAAGATAGCTGTAGGCTGTTTGTGGAGTGACAGAGTTAGGCATCATAGTAATGTTGGTAGAGACTGTATCATAATCAGAGGGTAATCCTCGAAGGATGTAGCTAAGAAAGTCAGAATCAGAAACTGGAAATCCAGCAGAGGCAAGAGAGTTGGAAATGTTTCTAGCCTTGGCAAAGTAATCAGCTATAGTATCTGATCCTTTTTTAATGTTCATAAGCTGAGATTTAAGTTGCATGACACGGGCATTAATTTGAGCAGAGAGAATGGTTTTAATGGTTTCCCAAACAGATTGTGAAGTATCACAAGGAATGACTTGGTTTACCAAGCTGTCGGTCATAGAAGTTGTAAGAACTGCCATAATGAGTTTGTCTGTCTGCTTCCATTTGATGTATTCTGGATTTGCTTCATTGTTAATCTTCGCAGGTGGACATGGAGTGGTGCCGTCGATCCAGCCAAATAGCCCGTGGCCAGACAAATAAGGCTCCACCTGCTTGAGCCAAACCTGATAGTTGTCGGGAGTGAGTTTAGTGAAATGCTGAGACGTGGATACTAGAGAGGGAAAATGTGTGGAGCTGGAGGAATTTGAGGTGGAAGAGTGTGTGGAGGAACCAGTGCCAGACAGAGGAGTGTGCTGTTCGTCCGCCATTGAAGGAGAAGAAAATAGTCGAAAGTGAAGGAGAAAAAAAAGACGGAGGTCGGCGGCTCTGATACCATACAAATGCACAGATATTTAGGGTGTAGTATTAGGCATTCGAATGATGATTGTATTACTGTGGAAACATATATATATACACATGTGTAACTAACTAATGGATAAGGATAAGAATGACAGCTGTATATTCTGTACAATTGCTTTATGGACTTATATTTTGTTCGGATGGACTATCTACTGATGGTCTATCTATTGTGTTGGGCCTTGTATCAGCATGGGCTTCCATATAGCGTACCAGCAGACGGAAAGGTCGTGAACAACCATGGTTTAGGATGGATTAACTATAAGAAATAAAGAAGCCAACGGCAACGAAAATATGTAGAAGCGAGGGGACTGAGAGTGTGCTAGCTAAACAACTGAAAGAAGAAGAAGCCCAGGCTTGCATTGCGTTTTCTCGTTCTATCGGTGGACTTCGTTGTCCATATCGGCTCGGTATTCACCCCAAGGCAGTTAAGCAATGGAAAAGCCAAGGCAGCAAGGGCGTGGAGCGATGAAGGGATAAGGAAATGCGTGGAGGTGCTCTGCAGTTCAACCTGGTGGTGTGGCGATGAAGGGAGAAGGAGGAGGCATGAAGGTGTTATGCAATTCAACTGGGTGGCGTGGAGCGATTAAGGAAGAAAAGAGGAGGCGAGCAACGGGTTACAAGATTTTGATTTTAGGGATTTAGTGAGGGGGAGAACTCCCCCCTAATAAATTACAGGTACGTTTCCAATTTTTTCAAATAGGGACATCAATGGTATATGCTAGAATGATAAGGGGTATTGAAGTCATTTGGATATAAAATCACTTAATATCTCCGGCCCAGAATTCTCTAATTCTTAACAGTTATATTTTGCTACTCTATGACAACTAATATTATAACAGTTATCTTATCTAATGTTTTAGTAACCTAATTTGCACAAATCCATCAAAGACTACTACAATTTTATAACAGTTCTCTTTTAAACAGTACTTAAAAACTAAATCTGTAGTAGTGTATTACAATTAACCTTCTTGAGTTTATCATAATTGTTGGTAACCATCTCAAGGTTAAGGTATCTTTGACTACGAGCCCCCGAACTATAACTGTGATAAAGTAGATTAAGTAACAATGCAGATTAAGTAGTGTTACTGATAGGTTAACACATAGTTAACTTCCTGATAATAGAGTTATAGTTTGGGGGCTCGTAGTCAAAGATACCTTAACCTCGAGGTGGTTACCAGTAATTATGATAAACACAAGAGGACTAACTGTAATATCCTAAATCCTCAAGGGGGTTCTGAGTGGGTTAACTGTAATATCCTAAATCCTCAAGGGGGTTCTGAGTAATTTACTCAACATGTTATGTATATTATGAGCTTTGTATAGGGTGGTGGATATTGTTGTGACATTCCATCATTTTGGTTGATATTCATGTGGCTTTGTAAAGCCAAAAGGTGTTACTTCGAATCTTTTGTTCCGTCCAATAAGATCTGGATGGTCTCTGCAATAAATCTTCTTTGAGTAACAAACATTTTTTATCATTATGATAAATTTTGTGCCCAGGAACAAGTGGATGAGCCACTTGTTGTGATATTCCATCATTTACAGCCACTGTTGTTATCTTTAATGGAGCGGGAATGATCTTTATAAACAAGAATAATAACTAGTGGCATTAGTTCTTTCAAGACAATAACAAATATATTGATGCCCACCTTTGAGTTAAAATGATAATAACTCTGTTAAGTTTTATGGTGAATCATGTGAGTATGCAATAAAGTCCAGTAAGTTGCATAATGCATGAGATGCTCAATTTGAGTATGAAATTAAGATTGTCTCGGTGCTCAAGAAGTTCACCAAATTGTGCAAGAACCTGATTAAAAGTATATATTGTATGTCAGTACATACAAAAACCTTAATTGTATGAGAAAAGGTTATCTTGTTGAAAAATAACTTATTATATAGATAACCATAACCTAGATTGCTTTTTTAAGAAGAATTTGTGGATTTATCATGAATACAACTTCATTGGATTACAACTCATAGATGCGCTGAAGAAGAATGAAGGAATAAAGCAACATATATAAGGTAGAAGCTTGTCAGTAAGAAGGTTGTCGTTCAGATCACAGTGACTTGTGAAAAGCTCCCACATTATAGGAAGGAAGAATCAAGGTCATGAGAAACAAGGGCTCACTAATGGTTTCTCTCAATTAAATTTGAAACCAACATAGAAGAGGTTAAACTTAAGAGCAACAAAAAATTGAAATGTGATTTAGTCTTGGTAAATATGCAATGGTTGCTGGTTGCTTTTGGATGAGCTTGTTCTAAGAAGCACCAACAAATGTCTAATGACCAAAGGAAAATAAAATAGATCAAGCCCCTGAATGGACCGTATTGTAGGATTCTCCGACAATAGGATATGGATCACACATAATGGAAATAATTTTCCGTGACGTTCCATAAAAGTTTGCTAAGACATTTTTTAGAAGTTGTCTCATAAAAGAGACAAATACGTTGCCACCTTCATATCTTTGTTGAAGATGCTCATATGTAAAATATTGTCACATATAAACAATAAAACAAAAATAATATATATATTTATACATATCAAAGTGAATAGGACGTCCGCATTTTCTTACTTATAACTAATGCCTTGTACTACTGTATTGCCTAACCATCTCACTTATCCGAGTACAATGGTGATACAAAATTTGAAGAAAATGTTTTTGCAAAAACTAATGAATATCTTCCATGATTTGTAATTACAAATTATCTTATAAATTCAAAAGATAAAGTGTAACCGTATTAATGAAAAATGAATTATTTTATGGAATGAAGAAGCTGGCGCTTGCACTATGCTTCTTTGTGGCTTCACGTCATGTGTTAAAATTTTGTTAGAGGGAACAAAATAAAAGATTAATAATCTTTTCTATGTGACTCTCCTTTCTTAACTTGTCTGAATGTGGACATAGGAGAGAGACAAATTCTTTTTTTTTTTCAAAATGTTGTAACTCACAAAATATAATGTACAAATAAAAAAAATTATACCATTATTCATCATTTTTCATGCTCTTTCAAAACAAGATGCATCATGAATATGTTTTGGTAAACTTAAAATTTTTATGTTTTTAGAAGGAGTATATATTATGTATTTTCAAAGTGAGTCTTATTCATTAACAAAATGAATCTTCTTTAATAATAAAATGAACTTTATTCATTAACAAAATGAATCTTACCCCAAACACTCTAAAAACCTCCGTAGGAAAGTTAAAAACTTCAAAGACATTTTTATGGTTTATACCTAAACCACAAACCCTAAAAATCTGTCGAGTCTGTAACGACAATATAAAGTGTAGAACCAATGCCAAAAAGATTACCCTACCCCTAAACACCCTAAAGACCACCCTATGAATGCTAAAAATGATGAAGGCATTTTGAGGGTTTGTTGGGACATCAGAGTGTTGCAGAGATAGCCAATCACCTCGATAGAGTCAATCATCCTCAGTCAAACACAAAGAGCGAGCCACTTCAATGGATTCCATGCAACTAAGGAAACTCCACAGACCCTTCCGTGTTGTTGCGAATAATGAGGAGCTAACTCGGGAATACTTCAACACCACAACGGTCATAAAGTCTTCCCATCACACCCGAAGTTCACGGCCCAAGTCAGAAGACCACTCAAGGACGTTGGACGTTGCTCACCAAGTTAGTTCCGCTATTTGCGGAACTAACTCCCTCGACCTGCTGATTGTAATGCTAGTATAAATAGCTTGTGTAATAGCTAGTTTTAAGTGCGCTTTCATTGAGAAATATTTCAGAGTTTAGAGAGAGAGAAAGAAACTACTTTGTAAGCCAGAGAGAGAAAATACGTACCAAGTTAGTTAGTGCATCTAGATAGACTCTACCTAGGAAGATCCTAGTTTCGCTACGCTTACCATTGGTCTGATCAGAAAGTGTATTGGGTGAGTGAGTGAAAAACCGCTAAGTAGATCTCTTCTACTTAGTGGGCATTTGTAAGTTGTTTTGTTTTGACCAGGAAATGAAATAGCTTATTTGTGTATCTTGCCGAGTTTCACAGAGTCCTTCTATCTTTCCAGCATTACTTCGTTTCAGTTACTTCAAAGTCTTCTACACCCTTAGTTTAATCAATTCAATTGAGTGCCTCTACATCATAGAGTGTTTCTTACTTTCAAAGACTGATTGAGTCAAACCAACTCTTCGACTCACATCTTTGGTTGGTTTGAGTTAGCCACCCGATCCTACACGTGGTATCAGAGCCTTGCTTAGGCTAACAGTCAATCAACGAAGCAATGGCAGACCTCTTTGCCAATCAAAACAACAAAATGCACTTCGAGCACCCCAGACTCACCTCCACCAACTATGACCATTGGAAAAACGAGATCGAGCAACACATTGAGTCAGTCAACTCTGGACTTTGGGAGATAGTCACTGGAGGAGACCTCGCAGTCAATCCAGATCGATCCACATGGACTGCTGCAGATCGCAAGAGGTATGAGCTAAATCGACAAGCATCCCGCGCAATCTATACTTGCCTGTCTATTCCAGAACAAAGAAGAGTTAATCATTGCAAGTCTACAAATGAAATATAGACTCTCCTTCAAGCTACCCACGAAGGAGTCGTTGAACTCAAGAAATGCAAAGCTCAAGAACTTCGAATGGATTATGAAAATTTTCTGCAAAAACCCGGTGAGTCTCTGGAAGAAGTGCTTGATCGTTTTTATTTACTAACTACTACTATGCAGGAAGTTAACATCTTACCAGATAGAGAGAGAGAGTGTCTTGCACAAGCTGCTGGACAGTCTCAGAGAAGAATGGGCAGAGACGGTAATCTCCACCAAAGCATGCAAGGATTTATCCAAATGGAGCTGTCAAGACCTAGGTTCATATCTACAATCCGTAGATAAATACAAGAAGAATGTTCGAAAGAAGTGCGGTAATACTTCTTTTTCTTCTTCTAGCAAGAGTACTACTTTGAATGACCAAGCCTTGCAGGTTAATTCCACTCAGTACACTCAAGAAGGAGCCTATGTCGCTGATACTCAAATCAGACAAGCTAAGGCTGAGCTGGTAGATATTATCGTTGAAGAAAGTGAGGCTGAGACTATGGAACACTTTGTCTTCATAGTAAAGAACTTCCGAAAATTCATGCGTAACCAGCCAAATCGACAGAGTCGGTCGTTCTCAAATACATCTAAACAAGTCTTCAACTTTGTCACCTGTTTCAACTGCAATAAACCCGGTCACTTCAAGAAGGACTACCCCTTACTAAAAAACCAGTATGGAAAATCCCAAGGGAGGTCGCTGATGGCAGCTGTTGGTTGGGGTGATTCAGACTCCGACGATCAAGACACAGAGTCTAGCGATCTGGTTTGTCTCATGGCACATGATACGACGTAATCCATGATCCCCGACAATGAGGTAACTCGTTCTCATCTTGAAACAGACCTTTATCGTATTACTCCTATGGGATTTATGACCTTAATTGCTAAAATTGTCTCTGAGACTAACTCTCTCAAAGCAAGTCTCACCAGCAAAATAACCGAGTTATCTGAGGAACTCGAAATCTCAAGGGGTCTTATGTATGCCCTAAGAGATGAAGCTGAGGAACACAAGACCATCTCCTGCTCTCTTAGACTAGATCTACAAGAATCAAGGCGTCATGTTGATTCCCTCCAAAAGGAACTCCATGACACCATAGAGCGAAATCAATCCAGCCAGAGCGACCAGAAAGAATCTCTCACTCTGATCGACTCTCTCAAACAGGACCTCGCCATTTTTACTAATAAGTGCTGCTCTTTTCAAAATGATCTAAATGCTTCCGAATCCAAAAACACGTCCTTAAACACCACTATCAAAAATCTCACTCAAAAACTGAAAGAAAAAGAGCACGCTCTCTCTCTCAAGCCTGTCAAATTTATCAAACAAGTCACCTCTTCCGAACTGCCTGAGTGGGCTAACTCTAAAATCAAGGAAGTTAGTCAAGATCGTGATGATCTTCGTTTAAAAGTAGAACAACTCTCTCAAGAGATTGCCAATCTTCAATCTGGAGTTGGATCCACTCCGTCTAAGCCCAAGTGGCAAAAAGGGAAGTTCAATATTCCAAAAAATATGTCCAAACCCGACAACAAAGCCAAACGATATCAAGAAAAGGAAAAGTTTGACTCCTGGTGGAAAGGACAACAGAAATATGTCAATCTTCCTCCAACCAAGATCTGTGGCTAATGCGGGAGTCTTGGGCATAGGGACAGTGCTTGTGATAAACTGAATAAAGATCTTTCATTCAATGTCAAACAAGTTAGATTGATACTTGAAGCACGAGAAGAATTAAAAAGATCTGGCTCGAAAAGGGAACCCAAGTACATGGGTTCCCAAATCTAACAAATGATCTTTTATTTTGTAGGTGAAGGCGAATGGAGACAATTGGTACTTGGATAGTGGATGCTCCCGTCACATGAATGGAGACCCAAATCAATTCAATTCGCTTTCATCCTACCAAGGAGGTAAGGTTACTTTTAGAAACAACAACCAGGGTGAAATCGTAGGAGTTGGCTCTGTAGGTAACCCCTCAAAATTTAAAATTGATGGAGTTCATCTGGTCACTGGACTTCAACATAGTTTATTAAGTATCTCTCAAATTTGTGATAGATTCAATTTGGTACTTTTATCCTCTTCGGATTGTAAGGTTTATGATGAGCGTACAGGTTCCTTAACAGCTGTGGGACGCAGAGAAGGAAATCTCTACAAAATGTGCTTAAACTCCATTAATCCAGATGATCAAGTCTGTCTAAATATGCATTCTAAGAACTCATTGTTGTGGCACTCCAGACTTGGTCACGCAAATCACAGGCTGTTGAATAAACTGAAAAGCAAGGACTTGGTGATCGGTTTACCCGATACAAACTTTGACACAGACTCCGTCTATGAAGCATGTATAAAAGGTAAACACACCCGGTCTTCCTTCAAGAGTAAATCAACTCTCTCTACTAACTCTCCGTCGGAATTACTCCACATGGACCTTGTTGGCCCCATGCGTACACAAAGCAGAAGTGGTAAAAGGTATATTCTGGTCATAGTCGATGACTATTCTAGGTGGACTTGGGTCATTTTTCTATCTACGAAAGATGAAACTTTCATGGAGTTCGTCAAACTCCATAAAATGTTTATCAACAAATTTTCTTTACATTGAAAACCCTGAGAACGGACCAGGGTACTGAATTTTGCAACAAGTCGTTTGATGAGTTTTGCAGGGACAACAGAGTTGATCACCAAATCTCATCCGCACGCACTCTGGAACAAAACGGAGTGGTTGAACGAAAGAATAGAACCTTGGTTGAAATGGCACGCACCATGCTCATTGACAGTCAACTCACTCCATCATACTGGGCAGAAGCTGTTAACACAACATGCTATGTGTTAAATCGTGCGCTAATTCATCCATTCCTTCACAAGACACCCTACGAACTACTCCGTCAACGAAAACCAAATCTCATTCATCTTAGGCGTTTCGGATGTAAGTGCTTTATCCACAATAATGGTAAGGGCAACTTGGGTAAGTTCTCTTCTAAAAGTGATGAAGGTATATTTATTGGCTACTCTTCTAAAAGCAAAGCTTATCGTGTTATCAATCTGAGAACTCAATGTTTAGAAGAGAGTCCCCACGTCAAGTTCGATGAGTCCCACAATGTTGGCTCATCTTCTGATCAGCTTGACTTTGCTCCAGACGATTACCTCACTGATCCACACTTCATCACTGTACCCATAGGAAGACTCCACGATTCCCAATCCATCACACCTAATGACTCTCCAGAAAACAAACGCAATGCATCAGACTCTACAGACTCTGACAATAACCCTGAGACACCCTTACCACAAAACTTGAACTGTGACACCTCTGACAAAGACACACCCCTCCTGCTTCACGTCGACAGTTCCAACAAAAATCAGCCCACCCTCCTGACAACATATTATCTGACCCAAACTCAGGTGTTCAAACACGCTTCCAAGCTATGCAAAACCTCTGTGCCTTTGGTGCTTTTCTCTCCAGCACTGAACCAAGAAATGTCAAAGAAGCACTCCTTGACAGTGATTGGGTCACTGCAATGCAGGAGGAACTAAATTCTCTCCAAAGACATGTTGTCTAGGAGTTAGTTCCTCGACCCACACATCAACAAACCATCGGTACTCGTTGGGTCTTTCGTAATAAACTTGATGATGCAGGACAAGTTTTCAGGAACAAAGCTAGATTGGTCGTTCAGGGCTACAATCAAGAAGAAGGGATTGACTATGATGAAACCTTCGCACCTGTAGCTCGTCTTGAAGCAATTCGCATGTTAATTGTGTTTGCTGCATTCAAAGGTTTCACATTATATCAAATGGATGTCAAGACAGCCTTCCTCCATGGCTATATTGATAGAGAAGTCTATGTCGAGCAACCCCAGGGTTCACATACTCCGTCCATCCCGACTACGTCTACAAACTGTGTAAGGCCCTTTACGGACTGAAACAGGCTCCGCGTGCTTGGTATGAAAGACTGTCTACATATCTGTTGCAAAATGGTTTTTCTCGAGGTAACGTAGATAAGACACTATTCATTCTTCACTCATCACATGACTTACTTCTAGTACAGATTTATGTTGATGATGTCATTTATGGCTCTACAAGTAACACCCTCTGCGATCATTTTGCTAACCTTATGAAGCAAAAGTTTTCCATGAATGAGTTACGTGAGCTCAAGTTCTTCTTAGGATTACAAATTCAACAAGAAAAGGAAGGGATTAAGATCCATTAACAAAAGTACATCAAGGAACTCCTTGACAAGTACAATCTCAAAAACGTCATGAGCATGTACACCAAGTTGTACATCTGCCAAACTACATCTTGATGATGCCGGAGTCGGTGTCAACGCCACAGAATATAGAGGAATGATAGGGTCCCTCTTGTACCTGACTGCTAGTCGCCCCGACATCCTTCACGCAGTCTGTCTTTGTTCCCGCTTCCAAGCAGCACCAAAGCAGTCTCACCTCAAAGCAGTCAAACGTATCTTTCGATATCTTAAAGGTACAAGTACACTCTATCTATGGTATCCTCGATCTCCTACTTTACTTTATCTGGATACAGTGACTCTGATTGGGCTGGTTCCCTCCAAGATCGAAAGAGTACTTCAGGTAATGCGCAGTTCTTGGGTCTCTACCTTGTTTCATGGTCCTCCAAAAAACAAAAACTGTAGCACTCTCTATAGCGGAGGCAGAGTATGTCTCTGCTGCAGCCTGTTGCTCTCAACTCCTTTGGATGAAACAACAACTTCAAGATTATCATGTAACCCAAGAACAGATCCCAATCTTTTGTGACAACAAAAGCACAATCAAAATATCCGAAAACCCAGTCCAACACTCAAGAACCAAACATATTGAAATTCGTTTTCACTTCTTGAAAGACTGTGTCGAGAAAAAGCTCATCCAACTTGACTTTGTGCCCACAGAAGATCAACTTGCAGATATCTTTACTAAACCCTGTCTACAGCACGATTTGAAGCACTTCGATCAGCAATTGGGTTGACTCCGTCTACCTAGACGGTCGCATCTCCTTGCCCCTACCACAATCTTCAGCAGGTACTCCCTCATGTCTCATCGAGTCTGTCTTGTTTGCACTTGAATCTGTGAATGTGTTTTCTTGCTTAAAACGTATCTATAATTCTGGCACTATGCATCCACGTCATCTATCCACACCCGCTCCGCCTAATCCACGCCCTTAATCTGCGCCTGCCGATTTTTTCGGCCTGACACAAGAAACCTCTGCACCTTCCTCTTGTCACTTCCGCCTTTATATCATCTATCACCCAACTCCGTCTCTCTACTTCCATCTCTTACACCCAAAGCTACATATTTCCAAATGGGGGCATTAACTTCAACGGCATCAACATCCCGCAAATCTTCCAAGACCCTATTCGCCTTCAGGCGTATCTTCAATCCATGGCAGCCCCCCAAATCCATCACCACCCACTACCACCACTCACTCTCCAACCAAAACCACAAAATCGTCCCCCACACACTCCGCTATACCACCACCAACCACCCGTGACACTTCCACTCACCAAACACCCCCATCTGCCGCCAAGACTGAGATTCTTGAGACGGATATAGACGATGCCACCCCACTTCAAATACTGCCACCATCTCCACCACCTCAAGAACCAAACCCTACTACCGAAACCCAAGCAACTGATCCCCCACAAGCTCCACCGAAAAATTCTCCAACACCAACTCCACAAGCCTCTCCGGACAAATCATCAACCCCAACTCCACCCCGTTCTCCAAAACCGAAACCAAGAAAAAGAAAAGCTCAAACCACTACCCGTCCCACAGCCAAGCACGTACTGCGATCTTCCGTCAGGGCCCAACCAGTCTCCTCTGGTTCTGGTGAGTCTTCCCCAGTTTAGGAGTTGCCCACCCACAGCCACGATACATCCACTGGCACAACCTCCACCGGAGTTCAGAAACCCCCAAAGCCGTAACGTCGATGCGCAAAGATAGACCCTTTTGGTCAGCGCTACATGATCAGTGATTCAGCTGCGGACAGAAACATCGTACGGGGTAAGTTCCTCGATTTCTCATGGGCTCTGTCTTCAAATCTGGGAGAGTTAGTGACTATGCTAGAGGTTCAAGGGTGGAAACACCTTTTATGTGAGATAACAGAGTGGTACCCCCAAGAGTTTGTCAATTTTTATCAAAATCTGTTATCAGAAATGGTGTTGCTCAATCTTTTGTCAATTCCACTCTATCTTCTTTAATCTTGACAAGCTGTCCCAAATACTTGGAGTCCCTCATACCGGTCTGTCCTTCTATGAAAAAGGAGTCCTTCCAGAAATCCCCGGGGTCCCACAAAATAAAATCTATCACTTTTTCTCTTCAAAGAAAAAAGTGGGCTCCCCAATACCCCGAGGCGATCTTTCAATCCTCCACCAACTCCTGCACATCCTTGTCATAAAAAACATTGTCCCCCGAAAAGAAGGAAATCTCATGGTCAATTGCTTGGACCTCACTATCATGTACTGCATAATCAACCGTCACTCCGTCAATCTGGCCCATATTATTCTCCATCACTTAGCCCAGTCTGTCGACACCCCGAAACACTCCCTGGGGTATGTGTTTTGGCTGCCTCGAATTCTCAAATTCTTTCAGGTACCCCTGGCGACATCCACGCCGGAGTCCATCGACGAGGCAGACACCATCAACCTCCGCTATCTGAATCGGCTGACATCCATCGATAAATCCAAGCTGCTGCCCCCTCCATCAACTCCAACGACGGCGGGTACTTCCACTTCTCAAGAGGCAGTCCCTCAAGATGCTCTCCTCCCACTCCTGGAGAAAGTGGAGCGACTCCTCGCACAAGCAGCAGAGCTGATTCAGGCAGTGGCGGAGGCAGGCACTGTCTGGAGGGAGCAAAACACCCCCTAACTTTGTTAAATTACATAAATTTGTAGTGTAAATTACATAAATTTGTAGTCTGGAGGGAGCAACAGAGCTTATAATTCTGTCTTTGACCCCCTCAATTTATATTTCTGGCTCCGCCCCTGGATTCAGGGTCACTCACGGATGATGGACAGACTCTCTAGGATCGAGACGACTGTGACGGCCTTGCAAGAACAACTCCTTGATAACCAAGCCTCCCTGACCCCCAACCCTAAGACATGACGTGTGTGTGTAGTGTTAGGACTTAGGCTGTTTTAAGTTCTAAACACTTTTTGCTGGTTTGTGTGTGAATTTTTGGACTAACTCTTTCATGACTATGGGCCTCCCTTTGATGAAAGCAAAAGGGGGAAGCGGTGAATCTCGTCTGGTGTACGGGCAACTCCGTTGTTGTTTTAAAACTGCTTTTAGATTTTTGCTGCTAGACCGTGTGGTCAAAGTACTATAACTGCTTTATATACTATGCCTTATCCTGCCTGTTATACTACCTATTTAATATTTGCTTGCCTGGAGTCCCTCTACGATTATGGGGGAACCTAAATGGAGTCTTTGAACTCAACTACTACTGCTGCTATTAAGGGGGAACTTTGACAGGGTCGGTTCCCCTAGTTCTGTGTGTTTCTGTTTTTCATTTCAGGATTGACTCCATCGGGATTCACGGAGGTTTGCTATCATCAACAACAAGGGGGAAACTGTTGGGACATCAGAGTGTTGCAGAGATAGCCAATCACCTCAATAGAGTCAATCATCCTCAGTCAAACACAAAGAGCGAGTCACTTCAATGGAGTCCATGCAACTAAGGAAACTCCACAGACCCTCCCGTGCCATTGCGAATAATGAGGAGCTAACTCGGGAATACTTCAACACCACAACGGTCATAGAGTCTTCCCATCACACCCGAAGTTCACGGCCCAAGTCAGAAGACCACTCAAGGACGTTGGACGTTGCTCACCAAGTTAGTTCCGGTATTTGCGGAACTAACTCCCTCGACCTGCTGATTGTAATGCTAGTATAAATAGCTTGTGTAATAGCTAGTTTTAAGTGCGCTTTCATTGAGAAATATTTCAGAGTTTAGAGAGAGAGAAATAAACTACTTTGTAAGCCAGAGAGAGAAAATACGTACCAAGTTAGTTAGTGCATCTAGATAGACTCTGCCTAGGAAGATCCTAGTTTCGCTACGCTTACCATTGGTCTGATTAGAAAGTGTATTGGGTGAGTGAGTGAAAAACCGCTAAGTAGATCTCTTCTACTTAGTGGGCATTTGTAAGTTGTTTTGTTTTGACCAGGAAATGAAATAGCTTATTTGTGTATCTTGCCGAGTTTCACAGAGTCCTTCTATCTTTCCAGCATTACTTCGTTTCAGTTATTTCAAAGTCTTCCGCGCCCTTAGTTTAATCATTTCAATTGAGTGCCTCTACATCATAGAGTGTTTCTTACTTTCAAAGACTGATTGAGTCAAACCAACTCTTTGACTCACATCTTTGGTAGGTTTGAGTTAGCCACCCGATCCTACAGGGTTTATAGTACAGGGTTAAGGTTCACTTTTAAAAAACACAAAGGATTCACATTGTTTTATATGAAAGGTTCACTTTTCTTAAACATAAGATTTACTTTTTTTAAACGAATTATTCACTTTCAATAAATGAAAGGTTCATACTGTTCTCGCATAAGTTTTTGGTAGGATTAACTTTTACTAGTATTAAACAAAATATTCACTTTTCTTAAACCTTTGATTCACCTTTAAAAAAACCCTTGATTCATTTTTCTTAAACCTCTGATTCTTTTCTTAAACCTCTTATTCACTTTAGTTAAACAATCTATATTTACGAGAATTACTTTTCTTAAACCTTTGATTCACTTTTCTTAAACCCATGATTCACTGTATAAAAACCTCAAATTCACATTTCTTAAACCTCTTAATCACTTTAGTTAAACAATCTATGCTTACGAGATTCATTTTTCTTATTACTCTAATTCACTTTGTAACAGCTTGTGATTCACTTTTTAACAACCTTTGATTCACTTTCTAAAACCTCTGATTCACACTAGTCAAACAATCAGAATCATTTTAGTTAAACAATCTCTGTTTATGAGATTTTCTTTTTTAAACCTCTTACTCACTTTTAAGTAACTTCCTGATTCACTTTTTAACAACCTTTGATTCATTTTTTAGTAACTTTTGACACCTTTTTTAAACTTAAGATTCACAAACATGTGTACATACAAAAAATAAAAAATAAAAAATTTATCAAAACATACTCATGTTAGATCTTATTTTGAAGAGCTGGAATTATAATGAACAATGATATAAATTTTTTGTTATTTGGACTTATATCTAATAAACTACAACATTTAAAGTTTTACAAAATTATAAAACACAAAAGGATAAAATAGATACAAAAGACCAAAATAACCATCCCATATTAGAAACTGGCTTTGAATTCACGTTATTTCAAGACTAACGTATTGACTTATGTTTAGAAGCACAATACTAGTAGTAGTACACGTGTAGTTTTATGTTTAAATTGTGAATGAAAATATATATATATATATATTAAGAGTTTAGTTTACGTGTCATTTAATCTTTTTTTTTTGTTAAAATTGTACATTTTTGAAAACACTAATGTATTTCCAAATTTGCTTTCTTAGGTTATATAGGTGTAAAATTAGAACCAACAACAATATCAAAAGTTAAAATATTTTTTGAACGGCATTTTAATCGGTATTATAATTATTAAAGATTTTTTTCTACCTTTGTCGGTAAATATTAAATATGTCATCTGTGTTTAATTCTTTGATATTATGTTTTTATTTTATGTACTAACATTATGACAAGTAAATTTATTGATCTATATAGCTGCCCTCATATTGAAGCGGTAGAACTAGAATCTACAAGTAATATACGATCCATCACCTTCCAACTAGTAAGTAACTACCTTCAAATAAGTATTCTAATTAATATTGTCCTTTTATAATTAACGATAAATTTCATTTGCCTTGTAGTGTCCACTATCCAGGTTGATCCCCTGATCCGTAAGCTACCTCTCTTACTCAGGTCCATTTCATTAACATCCATCCAGTTATCCAACCCAGCCCAACAAATAAGCCCCAAAAGCAACAAAAAACGGCGCCCTCGAAGCCTTTTCTATAAACCTGCATTTCATTCTCCTTGTTCCATTCCCCCACTCAGAAAACCCTAAAGCTTCATCACTCTCTCTCGCCGCTGCTCCCTACCCCAACCCAGCAATGGCTGCCCCCGCCGCCGCTATCCGACCTCTGGTGACAGTCCAGGCCCTGGAATCCGACATGGCCACTGACAACGGTTCCACAGTCGCCCTCCCCGACGTGATGAAAGCCCCGATCCGACCCGACATCGTTAACTTCGTCCACCATCAAATCTCCAAAAACTCCCGCCAGCCATACGCAGTCTCCAAGAAAGCTGGTCACCAGACCTCCGCTGAGTCCTGGGGTACCGGACGTGCTGTTTCACGTATCCCCCGTGTTCCAGGAGGCGGTACCCACCGTGCCGGACAGGGAGCTTTCGGTAACATGTGTCGTGGCGGACGTATGTTCGCTCCTACCAAAATCTGGCGCCGATGGCACCGTCGCGTTAATGTCAACATGAAGCGATACGCCGTCGCCTCCGCTATCGCCGCCTCTTCCGTCCCCGCCCTCGTCATGGCCCGCGGTCACCGTATCGAATCCGTCCCAGAACTTCCCCTTGTTGTCTCGGACGCAGCTGAAGCCATCGAGAAGACCAGCGCCGCCATCAAAGCTCTGAAGCAGATCGGTGCAATGCCTGATGCTGATAAGGCAAAGGACAGTATCGCGATTCGTCCAGGTAAGGGTAAGATGAGGAACAGGCGTTACATCAACCGTAAGGGTCCACTGATTGTGTACTCCGCTGAGGGTGCTAAGATTGTGAAAGCGTTTAGGAACTTGACTGGCGTGGACATCTGCCACGTCGACAGGTTGAACCTGTTGAGGCTGGCGCCTGGTGGTCATCTGGGTAGGTTTGTTATCTGGACCAAGAGTGCGTTTGAGAAGTTGGACCTGATCTACGGGTCGCTTGACAAGCTGTCTGAGAAGAAGAATGGCTATGTCCTTCCCAGGCCGAAAATGTTGAATGGTGATCTGGCTAGGATTGTGAATTCTGATGAGATCCAGTCGGTTGTTAGGCCAATTAAGAGGGAAGTCAGGAGGGCTCCAATGAAGAAGAACCCGCTGAAGAACTGGAATACTATGTTGAAGCTTAACCCGTATGCTAAGACTGCCAAGAGGATGGCTCTGTTGGCTGAACAAGAGAGGGTTAAGGCCAAGCAGGACAAACTCGCTAAGAAGAGGACTACCCTCTCTAAGGTACAGCTACGCATCTCTTTTAGCTTTGTCAAACTAAATTCGCCGTTTTTTCTTGCTGTTTTAATTAAATGTTGGAAACTTTGGTATTCTTTTCAGCATCTCTTTGTTGGGTTGTATGCAATTAAGTTGGTTCTGAATACTTAGTTGTTTCATTTTTGATTCGCATCTTTAGCATTGATGCAGTTTGTTCGATTGTTTAATGTTGCCGTTGTTTATCTTAGATACTTGTGACAGGGTAGCTTGTTTTACTGCTCATTTGTTTGAATAGGTGGCATGAATAAATTGGTACTTGTGGCAGAGTAGCTACTGCCTGAGTAGTTTGTGTTATGAACGTAGTTCTTGATTCTTTGTTCGTCCATGTCCCTGTTTGGATAAGGTGGATGAAGAACGGTCTCATTATATCAAAGTTAAGGGGTTTGCAATCAGTTTAATGATATTCTAATCCTGCTAAGTTACTAGGCGGTGAATTCATGCGTAACAGCTGGTTTGATTTTACCTGTTCTAGTACTTTTATTCCATGATATCCTCTTTGCTATTAGCGGCTAGGTTTGCTTTTAGAAAACTGCAGTGATTGTTCCTGATTCTATGAGGAGATGATGTTGATCCACTTAGAATCTTTGGGTTTTTTCTTATGAAGATATCCCAGTTGTATATGTTTCCCCGAAGATTTTTTTCTAAATGCTTAATTCTTTGAATGTTTTTTCTCTTTTGTGTCGTGTAGGAGGAACACAAGAAGGTGAAGGCATCCGGGAAGTCTTTCTTCAACACTATGATCTCTGATTCTGACTACACTGAATTTGAGAACTTTTCTAAATGGCTAAGTGTATCTCAGTAGAGCAACAACAAGCATTGTTGTTTTATGTGGCCTATCATCAATAGGATAGTTTGTCTATGGATTTGGATTGATGCTCCCCTTTTTATTTTGTTTTATGTTTCCTACGTCAATTTTGCTCAGAAGACTACAGTAGGTTGGAGTTTGCTTTCTGGAAAATTTTCTACCGTGCCTGGGGAACAACTTTTTCTTTATCTATATTCAGTCTCCTCTTTTATCTATGGACACGTTGAGTTTGGACCTGTTAACTATATTAGCATTTCTGTACTTGTATCAGTTTTTATATGACCTTTGAGTTGCGTTTGAAAGCTACTTATCGGTCCGGGTGCCGATGTTATATGCAGTTGGTTGTGTGCTGAAAACGGTGGTTCTTGGTTACAACTAGTGTAATGATTGTTTATGGGAAAATTGATAGTATAGATTTGCTAGTTTTGCAACCTCAACTCGCTCCCGTCAAGAAAACCACAAACGTAAGAAATGAAGAGGTTGAAATTGAGGAAGTACTAAACATTAACAGTACACCACGAGAGGAATGTAGAAATGAAGCTCGCAGCAATGCAGGAGTTTGGAGTTGATCTACAATTTGAAGTCAATAATGACGCGTCTATATGCCTTAGTAAACCGTCATTATCGCTTTATATAGTGTCTAGTTACTTGTAAGAGGAGATGCTTGTTCATGATTGGTTCTTTCGTGAACCGTGAGTGTCCATCCATGGGCAACATGAAGAAGATGAAGAGGTGTTTGATACTCGATAAATCCGGGAGCTATTGGGTCTACCTAACATACTGTTTCATGCATGATCTGGAACATTGATAAACTCAAAACCGTTATGTCCCCTGTGGAGGTTAGTTTGATTTCTTCTATTTCTATCAACCTATCAGATCAAGATTGATGGTGTGGAACCGGTTTTGGTAGAACAAGCACTTCGTGAACTAGCTTATAGTATAATTAGTTGAAAGCTGATATAATTAGTTTAAAATGACATGAACTTATTCTAAATAATTTAATAATATGTTTATCGTTGCTAAGCTTATTTCAACAGCTGAACTTATAATTAGATTAATAGGTTATTTTATATGTATATTAAAATGTTATAAATACTATAGTTCAATTTACCAATATGTTGAAAATACTATTGTACAATTTACAAATACGTGACTAAAATAATTTATGTGGCCAAAAATTTATTCATCATAATTACATATATGTTGATATTAACATAAGTACTAAACAAAATGTGTTACACAAATGTTGATATTACGTAAATGGGACTAATCTCATTCTTTTTTTGAAAAAACTTGCCAAAGGCCCGTGGACGCTATGGCCTTGTAGGGGGCAATATCAGTGTGCAGGATATATGTGTGCTTGTTATTCATTCGGTATGTTGATCGACTGTAAGTGTATATGAGGAGCACAATCTATCTTCTATTGTCGGTGGGAGTCCTTCGATATACATGTGTATATAAATTGTGCGACAGTGATCTTTTTTCTTCATTCCATTCCAGGCTCTTCGACGCGGTCTGGCCCTTCCCCTCACTTCGTACAACTACCTTCATGTTCTCTTTCAATCGTTAATATTGCCGGCATAACTTTTATTGATTGAGGTAACACGGTGATTGTTGGTATTCATTCGGTATGTTGATGACTGTAAGTGTATATGAGGAGCACAATCTATCTCTCTATTGTCGATGTGGGAGTCCTTCGATATACATGTGTATATAAATCGTGCGGCAGTGATCTTTTTTCTTCGTTCCATTCCAGGCTCTTCGACGCGGTCTGGCCCTTCCCCTCACTTCGTACAACTACCTTCATGTTCTCTTTCAATCATCAATATTACCGGCATAACTTTTATTGATTGAGGTAACACGGTGATTGTTGGTATTTATTTGACCGTCACTTCTACTTCTCAATCCCCATTTCTATTTAGGGTTGATAAAGTTTGGGGAAACAGTGAGATTACACCATCTCGAATCCTGGTGTCTTGAATCATTGATGTTGTGCATCATTTCTGTTGAATGGTCTTCGATTGCTTGTCTGGTTCGATTAATGCTGCCACGATGAACTATCTGTATAAATTTTTAATTGTCTACATGTTTGTGGCCCAATTCCATTACAAAATAAGGGTTTCACTGTTCCCCTATCAGGCTGGTGAAATTCCTAAACCAGTTGATATATTTGTTATTTGGTGTATGATGTGTGCTTCTGATGCAAACTTGATCCTGCTTTGATAATGACCTCTGCCTATTTGGTTATGACTTTATTATATGCACCTATCCATGTAGAAGCGGCCCTTCATCAAATTGCTCCGTCTGAATACGTTGAAGCAGTTATGAGAGGGTTGCTCCATGGATATGTTGGTGTTTTATAAAGCATCATAACATGGGTACAAAAGCAATGATGAAGGCCATTATGACCATTCTGAGCTCATACCTCATTTGCATATGAATTGCTTGTGTTGTTTGTGACTGTATGCAGAATGTCATCTTCGAGTGGGCAGTCAACCCCAGTGAGGGATATCAAATGTCACTGTAATTGTAGTGCGAAGTTGCAGGTTACCCGTAATGCGTGGAACTACGAGAAACCGTATTTTAATTGTGCAGCCCACAAGTGCAAATTTTTTGTTTGGTGGAGAGACGTCTATCCACCAGTTGGTACTTCATCAAGATCTTCTTCTAATTGTGGAGTTGAACAAATGTTGCTGGAACTAAAGAATCAAAATGCTTGTTTGCTGTTCAAAATTGAGGAGATCGAAAAGGAAAGAGTGGAGCAGTTGAAATCAATGAAGAAAGTGTTTGTAGTAGTAATAGTGTTGTTGTTTGTTTGGGTTCGACTTGTGTAATCAACTTATATGGCTGTACCATGTCTTGAATATTGTATGGTTTCGTAGCATTTGTAGGTATGTGTTGTAATCTGGCTGTAACATTACCAGTCCAATTAATGAAACAAGTTTTCAGTTGCTTCTTTTGATGCAAACGTGTTTGTGGGTTTGTGCTGTAATAATCTGAGGTTGGTTCCTCCCATAACTTGATAATGTGTACAATCTGTCACTCAAAAGTACAATGAGCAGATTGTAATACTGCTGAAGGTTTCAGTCGACTACCAAAAAATTACACAATCTGATGTACACAATGGTCTGGAGATACACAATGTGGATAAGGAAGTAAATTGGAGTGCAGAAAAAAACCAGTACAAGGTAGCAGTTAGCAGTTGCGAATCTTCTATCAAACAGATTCGATAAGGCAAAACAATTTTATGACAATTCAGTAATGAAAGCAGCCACGATAACACACAACATCCCATAACCCTCTGTTTCCAACAAAAGTCACAAAATCAGAGTTGATTCATTACATATGGAGGAATCACATTCTCACAATCTTCCAGTCAAAAGCAAACTACCAAACAGTGATTCCCACAATGTTTCAGCCAAAAGCAAACTACCCAGCAGCAGTTTCATTACAAACACAGTACCACAGTAGCAAAATACAAAACCATATCAGTGCACCACTAGTAGTAGCTGCTGCAGCAATTTTTCATCACAATAATATCTAACAGTAGCATACTACCAAAATAACCTAGTTACACCAGCGCAAACAACTAATGGCCCCGACGTGCATTTCTTTCAGCCCACATCGCTTCAGTCATTTGGTTCCTCAGTTGTACCATTTGTGCACCTCCAGCCCGATGTCCTTGTGATTGAGAGGCAGATGAAGAATCATTAACAGGCTCACCGGTGAACATCTGACCTTCAACACCACGTGGCATAAACCCCGGATCTGAATCGACAAGAGCAAATGCTGGATCACCTAGATTTGCCATCCTAATGTAGTTGTGCAAAGAAAAACATGCAACAATTATCTTATTCTGGTTGTCCAGCTGATATTGTGGTATTCGATCAAGAATTTTCCATCTACCCTTAAGTATGCCAAAAGATCGTTCAATGCACGATCGAAGTGAAGAATGAGCTCGATTAAAATACTCATGCGGTCCTCTTGCAGCAGCAGCTCGCCACTCACCCTGATGATATCTTACTCTGGAGTGAGGTGTGAGTATTCCTTTTCTGTCGGGATATCCCTTATCTGCCAAGTAGTACTTCCCTAATTATTTAAAAAACACAACTAAGTTAGATTACAACATATAAATAAACAACAACACACACATTTATTTGTAATTGATAGGCACCGAGAGAAGAGTATGATGTGAACATACCAGCAACAAGTGTATCAGCAGTAGAGTCGAAGTAGGAATTATTTTGATTTTCTGACAAAAAAAAAAAATATACATCACTAACCTTCTGGAGGCATAGGGAAACCAGAATGTGGCATTTCTTCCATTGTTTCATTCAGAATCCGGGTGTCATGTGCCGATCCTTCCCAACCGGCCATTACATACGTAAACAGCAAATCAAAGTCGCAGACAGCAAGAACATTTGTGGTGGTCGTGCCTTTGCGCCCGATATACTTTAATCTCTCATCCGAAATGATGGTCATGTCGAAGTGGCACCCATCTAATGCACCAATAGCTCCCTACAACATATATTACAACATATCATTGACAGTTAACTTTTTTTCTTGTTTACAAAATCAACGAATGCAAAATTAATATTTATACCTGGAACTGGGAATACATGGGACTTGACAGCAAGTGAATTGGAATAGAGCTAAAGGTCGGGTCTCGAGGTCGTAGATAATCAGATGCTAGTCGGAACACCGCATCCAAAACATGACGGAAATGCTCACTTACGGTGGACCCAGAACGTGCAAACCGCTCCTTTGCATCTCTGTTAGAAGCCCCTCTACTTATGATGTACAAGAAAATACCAACACGCTCCATAACATGCAATTGTGTATGTGGATACAATTGGTAATTACAGTCTAGGTCATAACATAGCTTCAAGAACACATCTTTGTTCATCCGGAACATGTCAAACAGCCTAACCGGTCGCCCACCCAGCATATCATGTATCCATTGGAGGCCAGTGAATTGACAACTGTTGCTAGGTAGTCTCATCGGACGAAAGATGAATGGTGCAATGGTTGTCATAATGTCCATCTGTGTCCTACTCAAATGGACCATTTCAAGCATAATAGAGACACAAAAGTTCTTCATTCGTGCATGATCATCACCAATTTCAGCAATCAAGGCTTCAAAGGCATGATCGGTCAAATCCATTTTTGTTTACAGTAAATGCTGGTAGGAAACTGCAGAAACATGGATGCAATGAGTCTTTTTCACTGATATTAATACTGAAAAATATTTATTCATTCCGCCATACATTATTACATGATAATAAAATGTCTTTTGCATACGAAAACCACTCGTTACAAAGAAGGAACTCACATAATAAAAACAGCACACTCGTAAACAACTACTTTTGTTAAGCACATAAGGTGTTAGCAATATTACAATTCAAGGAAAACAATCCTCATGTTGCATCTTAAATCTAATGAAGTGTATTATCTGGTTGTTCTCCTTCATTGCTTGGATGACTTCACGATATCTAAGGTCTCCCATTAAACATGCAGCGTACTTGAATTCCTCAACTGTCCAGTTCGTAATGGCCCTTAATTTCCTAATAGCAGTTTGTTCAGTGATCACCAAATCTCTAGCTGCAATAGCATGATAATTAGGTCTCTCACTCCCAAACAATAATTCCTCAATTAAGTTACCAAGGCAAAGGTTGTATTGAGACATCAGTTCGTAAACTAATTTGTAAACAGAATCAAAAAACCCATCAGTTCTACACATCCAGCAGCTGTGTCTTTTCCTCTTTCTACTGCTGAAAGTTGCATTCTCAACTTTCATGTGATAAGCAAACATTGCAGCAGTCATTTGCATCAGATCAGCCTCAAAAGCTTCATGAATAAATAACATGTGAAATCTGATGTAGTTCTCTCTTCTCTCTAATATCTTTTGCATCAGCAAGATTTCTACTGTGGTTCTACTGTCCATAACTGTCACAAAACATAATAAACCAGATTTTAATTCATATTAATACTACCACATTTGTACATCAGTAGCTGGTGTGTAAGTTCCAAAAGGAATATCAAAAGTCAAAAATAGGCTTCTAAACAAGCAAGCCAATACACACCAGCAATGTAACCTAAGACTTCTACAACTCCCACCTGGAGATACTAATATCCATCTACAATCTTCCCACAGATTTTTAACAAAAAGATGGTAACTTCATAGCTGCAAACTTCTACAACCAACATACCAACCACATACAAAAGGCAACACAACTAACAACATACAAAAAGAAAGGTATGTAAGAGTTGAGTCGAGTCGGTGTTGTTTGATTTGCCCTTGCGGCACCCTAGGCCGTGCCTATAATTATAAAAAAAAAACTAACAGCATACAAAAGAGAGAACACCATAACAAAACAAACTATGAAAATGTTGTGTTAGTTGCTGTGTGGGTGAGGGAAACAGTCATTTGAACTGGAAACGAGCCCAAAACATGTGCTTAATCCAAGCAACAACCATGTTATCATCATGAAGGGATTGGAGCACTTCCCTGTTTGCTGGCTCTACAATCAGTCCCATTGAAAAGCTAAATTCGTCTAAGGTCAGACCTTCGATCACACTCAACCGGGCTACTGCCTCATTCACAGTCATAACAGTTGGGGTAACAGCAGGTGCAGGTGGTCTTTCAAGATGCTCCCGCATCCTTTCCAAGTTCTGTTCTGATTTCTGGTACCTTGTAGCTAACATGGTTGTCATCTCCAACCACTGCTGCTGCAACTGTTGGTTTGGACTGGGGTTACTTGGCCTCGATTTCTTTGTGGGTGGAGAGACTTCATCAGCTGCACCTCTCTTCTTGCTAGGGACAGTAGGTTTCATTTTTGGACGAGGAGTGATCTTTTCCCCAATGTCCATCCAGTACTTCCATTGCTCCTCCGTTGACTGCTGAGGTCGGTCAGAAGGGTTTGTGCCTCCAGCTGAAACAGCACCAGTAGCAGAAAACTCCATGGGATCAGCAGCAGCATCACTATACGTAATCTGAACACTTGGAATGACATAACGGTCATCTGAACCATTCAGCTCGTCATATACAACAGTTGGTGGGCACCCAGAGGCAGTCACACGGTGGCTCCCACTAGCATATGTGGATCCCCACAGTTCATCCATGTAAGGCATCAAATGAATGGGAAATTTTCCGCTTCTGAAAAATTCAAAAGAAGGGTCTTCCTGCAGTTTAGAACAAGGATTATTTGTTAGTTATGGTGTGGTACATACATAATAAGTTAATAAAAAGAAAAAAACAACATGAGAATAGCAAAACAAACAAACCTTAATTTTCTTATCCCACCACTCATCTGAAGCATCTATGTTTCCTGTGGATCCATCCAACCCCACCCCAGTGGTATCCTTTCCAACCAGCTTCTTCCAGTCCCTCCATTTCCCTTTAAGATGCTCAACCTTGTTCTTGATTTGTGACTTCTGAACAGGTTCCTGATCTGGCCTTCGACTGTTGTAGGTTTTGCTATTTTCTCCCAACTAGAACGCACACCAGATGTGCTCCCGCTCTGAAATACCCCAAACCTTGGTATGTTGTTTAAACGTTAAATAATAAATTATTAAGACTAAAAAGAGTCTTAGTAATATTGGTAAACAATTTAAAAGATAAGTAAATACAGTTAAATGCCTTAAAGGCAAAGGGCGAAATATGCTCTAAACTTGGGATGGTCTTGATTAAGACTTAATAAACTTACCAAGACCTTACTTATTTATTAATGAGCCTATTAAATCAATTACCAAAGAAAACCGAGCTTGAAAACAAGTTAAAACACAAAATGTGCTTAAAGGAGTCATAAAGCACGTTTTTGAAAAATTGTCTTGTAAATGAGTTTTGAATGGCTAAATGTCCATCATTACTCTTTAATTAATATGTGTACTATTTAGTATCACATTTGGAAGTTTAAATTAATGGGGAAGTAAGAATTGCGTTTCTACGTGTCTTGTTTTAGTGAATAGTAACTAAAATAAGCTAGTTTGTAACTTATGTCAATATAAGAAATTTAATTGATTAATAATGTGTAGGTAACCCCTTATATTTAAATGGGGGCGGTTTTGCTTATGGTGAGTCGTCACCCTTGCTTGCTGATTGAACAAATAAATGAGTAAATAAGAGAGAGTACTATTTGCTTTATGTAAACAAATATCCTTAAAAGCATTTGCAATCAGGGAGTTCTCTTCATTTGCTCTTGCTGTCTCACGTAGCCATCCCCTTCCTTTCTCTCTTTCACGATAATACAGCACCAGCACCTATATCCAACTTCAAATACATGTAACTTCTAGCTCGCTTATCCAAATCGAAAACTAAGACCACCGATCTCTTAGTTTCATCAAGCTCTTCGACTTGGTCCTTTCAAATCTTCAAGAGCTCCACTTTGGTGCCAAGAGGAATCTCCATGGAAGGAGCTTGAGTTCATCTTTTTAGTAGTTGTTCTCCTTTGCTTCAAGGTAAGGAAACTCAAAGAAAAAGGGTGTTTCCTCCATGTTTTATGTTAACCAAAATAGCTTAGAATTCCTTGGAAAATGAACGTACGTTGTCTACTGAAACTACCTAAAGAGCCAAAGGTAATGACTTAGAAAAATGTTCTCAAAAGACTAGTAAAGGACATACGTATTGCTGTTTGTATTTGCAGGTGAAAGGCAAATATATTGTGGAAATTCAGTGTTTAAGATTTATGCATTTTAAGAGCCTAAGTGCTATGCAATTTAAATTGTACACTATGTTGTTATGTGGTGTATATTTGGTGAAGTTTTGAGTATAAGAGTGTACGTAAAATCATTTGGGAAGCTATACTTATGATGGGTGTAAAGAGCTTAAGCAGCAGGACTAGAAAAATTGCAGTACGTCAAATTCTGTAGGTTGGGTCCGGGACCTAGGTCATGGGTTATGTCCCGGACCATATGTCAAAAAATGCCGTGAGTTTTTCATAGTTTTAGGTCCGGGACTTGGGTCATGTACAAGGACCCGGACCAACCTTCTTAAATTACCGAGAGTTTGTTTGCCTAGAATGGTCCGGGACTTAGGACCTGGGTGAAGTCCCGGACCACCCCATTTTAAAAGCCGAGAGTACACTTAGCATATGGTCCGGGTCTTAGGATGGGGACAAGGTCCCGGACCAATGTAAAACTTGGTTTTAAGGTATGAAAATGATGCCTAATGATGGGGATTGATGGATAATGATGTTATAAGGTTGTATAAGACATGTTAGGTGAGTTGTAATGACAATTTGGAGGGTGAAAAGTTAAGGTAAAATGGAAGAGTAAAACAAGTTTAAAATGCAAAGGTATTTAACTAGCTAACGGAGTTAACTATAGTCATTCGACGTTACACAAACATGTTACCCCAATGTTAATGAAGGTAACTTTAATGTACCAGTTGTTCGAGAATTGTTCGAGGAACCTAAATGGACATGGTAGAGTGGACTCCGGCGACAGGTATGGTTTTCTTGCAACCTGTGTCCTACCGGATTACACCGGCTTGTATGCCAATGTGTTTTTCTGTGTGTTTGCCACCTTGTAAGATAAAACATGAAATGAGTTTATAGTAATTCATTTATGTGGCGAATCTGGCCTCCGATACCGTTTAACCTCAAATAAGTGTTAAACCTTAACTAACCAGAACTAGGAACACATGAGAGATCGGTATTCGGTGTTAACGACCCAAACCTTGGGAACGTTCTAACCACGGCTATGCGTGAGTTAGTTGTGTATGGTTATTGTTTGTAGGTGTGTGAACCTCCCTTACATGCTTAACACGGTTGTGATACCGAATGGTGTGTTGATGTGATAGGTTCCATAGTGGAGCCTTAACTACTTAACTATAAGTATATGTGTACTAATGGGGGGTGAGGAGTCCGGTCATGTTCCGGCCACGCGTGTGATGGACGGGAGTCGATGTCATACCCGGTTCGACTCTCTTGGTGTATGTTAGGTTGTTTACTCATTGGGTTTCCAATCTTCCCTTTAGCTTAGCCAAAGCTATGTTACTGACTCACGTCGGTTTTCTGGGGCATACAATGGTTGTTCGGTGTGCTAGGTTTACTGTACCCGACGCACCTTAGTGTTAAGTTATCTGTTTATTTAAAGAAACGGTAGCAAGTTATGGAACGAGCTTATCATGAGTTTGGCAACATTCTCTAGGCTCTAAAGTGAACTAATTATGGTTGGGTTGGTTCCTTAAGAGAACCGTACCCGTTGTATTATGTGTTATGGATGTATTGCAATTCCTATTCGGTGTGAAGTTATATGTGGTAAATTGTGGTTATGTGGATTATGGTTATGAATTCGGGTTTATAATAAGAAGCGTTTAAGGATAACCCGATTAATGGGTAAATGTCGTCTGTTAAGGGAGTAACTCCATTAAGAGGAGAGCCACTCTAGGGTTAAAGGAAACAATGTTGATTTGTTATGTGTGGATGTGTGGATGTGTTGGATGTTTGTTGAGCCCTATAGCTGGGCGTATGCATTGTGTTGTGTGTTTATGGTTTACATGCAGGATTTAAATATAATCAACAGCATGCTAAGACGACAATTAGTTGTGCGTGGCCCGGTAGCATGCGGGCTGCGGGATTACCATACCAGCAAAGGTGCTGAGCCCCTTGGGGGCCACCCTTTTCTCCTTTTTCTATTTCAGGTACAAGGAGCTGGAAGCCGTTCGAGAGTAGGACGGGGTAGATGTTTGTACATTGGTAGCCCTTTAATGGTGTATGTATTATAGGTGTAGTAAGACCGAATTTGTTATCGGCATTGGTTAATGAATACTCGGTACAGTGGGGGATGTATATGTAAATAATTGTTGGAAATGGAATCAGGATTGTATGGTGTAGTTGCTCGGGGATCTAGTCCATCAGACCGATATAATATGTATGTATTAGCCTTGTTAGCCACGTGGGTGGTTAACGGCGTGTAACACCAACGGATTAAGTAATGTGATGGTTTATGTTTCCGCTGCAGATGGTTATAAAGTGCGACGTTGTGGATGGGGTGTTACAAAAAGTGGTATCAGAGCGAAGTATCGCTCTGATGACTGAATTACCGAGCTTAGGAAGTACCGAGTTAAGATTTTAGTACTTTGGGTTAGGGGTTGAGTGATAGCGTGAGAGATACGCTCGTTAGGAACTACCAGTGAATACTGGAAACCTACAATCTCCTTCCCGCCCTCCACAGTCCCTATTTTATGACTTGGGAAGGAACGCCAGAGAGATGAAAGCCCTCTCTTACCCGGGAAGACCCGGTCTGGCTGTTATTAACTATCTTGTAAGTATGGGGAACCTGTCATACGGTAGATTCTGAAAATTAGAAATCCCGGAGACGGTTCCCAGGTGAACAACTGTAACCGCACTTGATAGCAAAGAATGGAGAATCTGGTGTAAGGAAGAATGAAATTTCCGGCAACCTGGGTCGACGTGCCGAGCAGTCGAAAACTACCAGCTTGCAACAGGCAAGAAGTGAAATAATGAAACCCGAGACGAGAGTCTACGGGATGGCAAGTGTTAGGTGATGGCACCAACGGTATACCAACCGACAAAGGAACTACAACGTAGTACCCAAACAAGAGACAAGTCTCAGTAACCACGACAAATGCGTGGAATGGGCTACGAAGAAGATACAATAATAAGTAAAAAGGGGTCTCCCAGAAGGGGAAACACCCTAGTAAATGTTTATTAGAGGAGGACAATGAGAAGTTGTGCAGGAGATTAGTTACCAATTCGAGTATCCAAGTAAGGGCCCATAAGGCCACTGAATACGGTGCAGACAAAAACAGTACCGCAGCCGGTACATGTTGAACCGACAGCCAGTTAACACACGTGGCAAGTGCAGCTATAACAGGGCTGTTCGAAGAAAAAAAAAATTGACAACTACAAACTACTTAGTAAAGTACCCAGAAATTAAATGTGATCATCGTAACCGTGGAAAGGCTTAACAGCCTAACCTTTGTAAATGGGAATATACCAGTCAGCAAGAAGCTAGACTTGGTTAAGGCAAAAGGTGTTGTGAAACCAGGAGAATTTTTCTTTCAAACTCAGATTTATTTCAAACTCTTTTCTTTCAAAACCAAATTCTCTTTTAAACCAATACTTCTTTTACCCTCCTTTCAAACCAGATTACCTTTGAATAACCGGACGGAAACCGGTGAACCCGAGGGTAGCAACCCGACGGTATGGATGGAGTTCAGAATAATATAACGATGGATAACCTTCCCTGAATGAGTTCGGGAAGCACGGAATGTATATTGTCAGAGGACAATATAAGGGAGTTGACAACAGAATACTTCACCTAGGCGTGTGACGGACACTACGAGTGTACCAACTGCGTTGTGGGACGACCGCACTCCGATAGGAGCATGTGGGCCTAACAGACCTACTTATGGGTTAGTCGGGTAAGTAGTAATGTATCAGTATGATACCCCATATATGTATACGAGAAGAGTCCGAAACACGGGAAGTAGTCGACTCCATACTACTGTCAGCAGTAAAAGTCAAGTAAGAGCTAAGGATTACCACGAATGGTCGAAGTGAAGGAACCCAGTTGAGAAGACTAAAGGAATTGGTAAATTCGTCCAAGAGAATGTGTAGAGTCAAGAAGTGCGAAGAGCAACGGATGGTTATGTAAAGACATCACGTATGTCTTAGGAAGTTGAAGGAATGAGACATGGTAGCTGGAACGAATACCCAGCTAAGGAAGTAAGAAGGCATAGTCTACTGAATGTACTCATAAGTGAAAGTTAAATGTAATGGCATACCTTAGTAACACCCAGGAGTAATCCTTGAAGGGTGTTTGGGATCAAACATTGTTGGATGGGGCAATGTAACAGAAACGTAAGAAGGGAACCCACTTAACAGTAGGACCCTAAGTTGCCAAAGAGACAACTTGGAAGGAATCGAGATGTGACGACCTTGTTAAACCATGTAATGTCGTACAGAAAGGTAAATGTGTGGATCAAGTTTAGGAAATATGTGGAGAATGGACCATGTTGTTATTACCCCAGGATGATTTGAATAAAATAATACGAAAGAAAGTGTTTGTAACAGTGGTGTAGACAGGAAGAGTACTAAGTCTGGTAGCAACCACCATAGGTGTGTGATGCTAAATGTGTAGCGAACAACGCTTAAGAAAATAAAGGCTCGAGAAATGGTGTATTCAGAAATCAGCCAAACAGGTGGCCAAACCCAGTGTAACGGCGGAAGCTAATATAATAACGGATGCAGTGTAAGTTGATGTTGTATAATGAAAGAGGATACGGTGTGTACTAAGCGACCGTTGTATAAATATTATTAAGGGATGGTATGACAATTAAGCAGAGTTGTGAGTTAAACCCAGTGGAGATACAACAGTAAGTTATAACGAATAAGCTGGACAGTAAGCCAGTAGCCGGTATTATGAGATAAGAATCTCAGTAAAACACAGTGTGAATTCCTATTGCAATCGCATGAGAGATTTACTGCCAAGAGTTACGCCTCTGCACTCTGTATGACTGAGTGTTTTGGTATTGCGTTTGCGCAATAACGATCGAGTGGGATAGCTAGGATTTGGAAGATGATAATTGTGGAAGGCGAACAAAGAGAATTATAACACTATAAGACCGAGGCATATGAAATGCAAGGTCATATCAATGAAATGATACTGGTACAGAACTAAATATGGAAGCAGGACTGGCAATAAGTGACTACAGTAGCACTAAGTATCAAATATCGGTATGAAATATACCTCAGGTGTAGGAAATAACTGAGAGAGCACTACACATCAGGTAGTAGCTCAACCTCAACCGGCAGTAAGTCGAAAGGAATTGAGGCAATAATTGAGAAATACATAGCAGTATACACTGTAAATTGTCATGGAGGTAGATGAAAGGTTTGTAACTCACCGAATTCGCTCACGGTAAGAGATACCACGCTTCGGTTGAGAAACCATGGTTACCAGGATAAGGGTAATACATAAGAGATGTACAGTACAGTGACAGTAAAGAGTGGGGAAAACTAGCTCTATGAGTACCAGAGTTGTGCAACAGAGGCCAGCGAGCCCATGCATCGAATAATGAATATACTTTGTGAATATGAATAAGTGGCTAGTAATCAATGCCTAGAAGCCTTATAGGCCAGGAACGAAACCGGTAATGAGTTAGATAAACTCCAATGAGAATCCTTGGTTTAGGAACTAAACCGCTAATATGGTCAAGATCCTTTAACGGACCGCGTGGAAGTTAAAACACTTCACGACGGTAGAACATTTTTAACACTATGTTCAGTGGTTGATTACGTGGGCGTAATCTCTTTTAAGGGGGGGTAGAGCGTAAAACCGCTTAGTGTGTTTTACCGTACAAGTGTACGTGAACTATGTTGTGCATAGCACAAAAATAAATTGTTATGATGGTTGGCATGATTAATAATTTGTTATGGTGGTTGGCATGGTTAAATGGTGGTAATTGCGCACAGAAGATGCGAAATACTATTGTGGTAGGTGTGACTACCTTGGTAATGGTTGTGGGTAAGTACAAGTACTAAGGAGTAAATAAACTCCTGGGGAACTAAAGCCCCAATGGTGTGTGTTCGCATAATACCAAATGTAACACGATGTATTGTATTTTGATTAAAAACATGTATATATATATAGTGTGGTGATTTACGAAGGGTAAGAAACTGACATGGAACTTAGTAAGAATTAGATTCCCTAGGTAACTTGATTAAAAGAGAATGGAGGTAATTGATAGACTAAGTTCTATCCCTGGGAGATGTAATGATTATGACTAGAAGGATCAAAAGATAGAAAGTGGAATATGCTTGAATTAATTGTTGGTTGAAAATGAAGTGGGAGGTGGAACTTGATTTGCATGCGATCAAGGGAAGCCGAACACAAATTGGGGTGGAAGGATAGTTCAACACTGATGCTGATCACATCAGGGTTGGATGACTCTTGAAGCTCCCTATAAGTGGTCACAAATAACACCATTAAGAAAGGATGCAAAGAGCATAAGTTGGACTTGGAGTTGTATTGAATTTTCAAAAGGGTTTTCAATAGGTATTTCCAAAACAGTGGATTGATATTTTGAATAAAGGATTCTCCTGTTTACTTAACCTGGTAAAGGATATTTTTGTAGTACTTGCTCACGAGCTGAGGACGTATGAGCCTTTGTCTTCGGACCGGTGACATGAGAAGTACATATGTTAACAATTAAGTGAATGTTTTGATCTCCCAAAGGAACGGGGACCAGCAGGTGTCCATCGCGACCGGGTTCTGTGGGGATCACAGTGTATATGTACTCAACGTGGGACTCGAGCCCATGAAGAGATGGAAAAGGTATTTCTATTTGTTATACGTTCTAAGGCATGTTGTGTGGTATGTGTAATAAATGTTACTTTGACCATGAGTCTTGATGTGGTTCAGTTCTGAATTGATTATGTTACTTGGGCCTATGAGTCCAAAGGTGGTCATGTTACCCAGACCTGAGAGTCTGAGGGTTGTTATGTGAGTACAATACTATTAAGGTACCCGGACCATTGAGTCCGAGGTAATCATGTGAGAATGATACGTTATGGATGGATGTGTATGTGAACCCGGACCTTCAAGTCCGAGGTTGTGTGTGTGTAAGGTGTGTTGGTTATGGAAGTGTTTTATTATAAAGTAATTCCCGTATTCTAAACCAATGATATGTGGGAAGTGTGAACTTCGGGGACGAAGTTCTTTTAAGGGGGGTAGACTGAAATACCCCAAACCTTGGTATGTTGTTTAAACGTTAAATAATAAATTATTAAGACTAAAAAGAGTCTTAGTAATATTGGTAAACAATTTAAAAGATAAGTAAATACAGTTAAATGCCTTAAAGGCAATAAAGGGCGAAATATGCTCTAAACTTGGGATGGTCTTGATTAAGACTTAATAAACTTACCAAGACCTTACTTATTTATTAATGAGCCTATTAAATCAATTACCAAAGAAAACCGAGCTTGAAAACAAGTTAAAACACAAAATGTGCTTAAAGGAGTCATAAAGCACGTTTTTGAAAAATTGTCTTGTAAATGAGTTTTGAATGGCTAAATGTCCATCATTACTCTTTAATTAATATGTGTACTATTTAGTATCACATTTGGAAGTTTAAATTAATGGGGAAGTAAGAATTGCGTTTCTACGTGTCTTGTTTTAGTGAATAGTAACTAAAATAAGCTAGTTTGTAACTTATGTCAATATAAGAAATTTAATTGATTAATAATGTGTAGGTAACCCCTTATATTTAAATGGGGGCGGTTTTGCTTATGGTGAGTCGTCACCCTTGCTTGCTGATTGAACAAATAAATGAGTAAATAAGAGAGAGTACTATTTGCTTTATGTAAACAAATAATATCCTTAAAAGCATTTGCAAGGGAGTTCCATTTCTCTTGCTGTCTCACGTAGCCATCCCCTTCCTTTCTCTTTCACGATAATACAGCACCAGCACCTATATCCAACTTCAAATACATGTAACTTCTAGCTCGCTTATCCAAATCAAAAACTAAGACCACCGATCTCTTAGTTTCATCAAGCTCTTCGACTTGGTCCTTTCAAATCTTCAAGAGCTCCACTTTGGTGCCAAGAGGAATCTCCATGGAAGGAGCTTGAGTTCATCTTTTTACGTAGTATTGTTCTCCTTTGCTTCAAGGTAAGGAAACTCAAAGAAAAAGGGTGTTTCCTCCATGTTTTATGTTAACCAAAATAGCTTAGAATTCCTTGGAAAATGAACGTACGTTGTCTACTGAAACTACCTAAAGAGCCAAAGGTAATGACTTAGAAAAATGTTCTCAAAAGACTAGTAAAGGACATACGTATGCTGTTTGTATTTGCAGTGTGAAAGGCAAATATTGTGGAAATTCAGTGTTTAAGATTTATGCATTTTTAAGAGCCTAAGTGCTATGCAATTTAAATTGTACACTATGTTGTTATGTGGTGTATATTGTGGTTGAAGTTTTGAGTATAAGAGTGTACGTAAAATCATTTGGGAAGCTATACTTATGATGGGTGTAAAGAGCTTAAGCAGCAGGACTAGAAAAATTGCAGTACGTCAAATTCTGTAGGTTGGGTCCGGGACCTAGGTCATGGGTTATGTCCCGGACCATATGTCAAAAAATGCCGTGAGTTTTTCATAGTTTTAGGTCCGGGACTTGGGTCATGTACAAGGACCCGGACCAACCTTCTTAAATTACCGAGAGTTTGTTTGCCTAGAATGGTCCGGGACTTAGGACCTGGGTGAAGTCCCGGACCACCCCATTTTAAAAGCCGAGAGTACACTTAGCATATGGTCCGGGTCTTAGGATGGGGACAAGGTCCCGGACCAATGTAAAACTTGGTTTTAAGGTATGAAAATGATGCCTAATGATGGGGATTGATGGATAATGATGTTATAAGGTTGTATAAGACATGTTAGGTGAGTTGTAATGACAATTTGGAGGGTGAAAAGTTAAGGTAAAATGGAAGAGTAAAACAAGTTTAAAATGCAAAGGTATTTAACTAGCTAACGGAGTTAACTATAGTCATTCGACGTTACACAAACATGTTACCCCAATGTTAATGAAGGTAACTTTAATGTACCAGTTGTTCGAGAATTGTTCGAGGAACCTAAATGGACATGGTAGAGTGGACTCCGGCGACAGGTATGGTTTTCTTGCAACCTGTGTCCTACCGGATTACACCGGCTTGTATGCCAATGTGTTTTTCTGTGTGTTTGCCACCTTGTAAGATAAAACATGAAATGAGTTTATAGTAATTCATTTATGTGGCGAATCTGGCCTCCGATACCGTTTAACCTCAAATAAGTGTTAAACCTTAACTAACCAGAACTAGGAACACATGAGAGATCGGTATTCGGTGTTAACGACCCAAACCTTGGGAACGTTCTAACCACGGCTATGCGTGAGTTAGTTGTGTATGGTTATTGTTTGTAGGTGTGTGAACCTCCCTTACATGCTTAACACGGTTGTGATACCGAATGGTGTGTGGATGTGATAGGTTCCATAATGGAGCCTTAACTACTTAACTATAAGTATATGTGTACTAATGGGGGGTGAGGAGTCCGGTCATGTTCCGGCCACGCGTGTGATGGACGGGAGTCGATGTCATACCCGGTTCGACTCTCTTGGTGTATGTTAGGTTGTTTACTCATTGGGTTTCCAATCTTCCCTTTAGCTTAGCCAAAGCTATGTTACTGACTCACGTCGGTTTTCTGGGGCATACAATGGTTGTTCGGTGTGCTAGGTTTACTGTACCCGACGCACCTTAGTGTTAAGTTATCTGTTCATTTAAAGAAACGGTAGCAAGTTATGGAACGAGCTTATCATGAGTTTGGCAACATTCTCTAGGCTCTAAAGTGAACTAATTATGGTTGGGTTGGTTCCTTAAGAGAACCGTACCCGTTGTATTATGTGTTATGGATGTATTGCAATTCCTTTCGGTGTGAAGTTATATGTGGTAAATTGTGGATATGTGGATTATGGTTATGAATTCAGGTTTATAATAAGAAGCGTTTAAGGATAACCCGATTAATGGGTAAATGTCGTCTGTTAAGGGAGTAACTCCATTAAGAGGAGAGCCACTCTAGGGTTAAAGGAAACAATGTTGATTTGTTATGTGTGGATGTGTGGATGTGTTGGATGTTTGTTGAGCCCTATAGCTGGGCGTATGCATTGTGTTGTGTGTTTATGGTTTACATGCAGGATTTAAATATAATCAACAGCATGCTAAGACGACAATTAGTTGTGCGTGGCCCGGTAGCATGCGGGCTGCGGGATTACCATACCAGCAAAGGTGCTGAGCCCCTTGGGGGCCACCCTTTTCTCCTTTTTCTATTTCAGGTACAAGGAGCTGGAAGCCGTTCGAGAGTAGGACGGGGTAGATGTTTGTACATTGGTAGCCCTTTAATGGTGTATGTATTATAGGTGTAGTAAGACCGAATTTGTTATCGGCATTGGTTAATGAATACTCGGTACAGTGGGGGATGTATATGTAAATAATTGTTGGAAATGGAATCAGGATTGTATGGTGTAGTTGCTCGGGGATCTAGTCCATCAGACCGATATAATATGTATGTATTAGCCTTGTTAGCCACGTGGGTGGTTAACGGCGTGTAACACCAACGGATTAAGTAATGTGATGGTTTATGTTTCCGCTGCAGATGGTTATAAAGTGCGACGTTGTGGATGGGGTGTTACACGCTCTTACTAAAAGTTTTCCTTAACTCATCACAGCATATCTGAAGAAGGAGTTCAACCTCAAAAATATTCCAGTTGAACCTAGGTTGCCTCCTAATATGTTCTTCACTGTCATCCACATCATCTGCTCCTACCACACCCTTTCCCTTTCGTTTGTCACTTCCCCCACCCATTTAAAGTCTACGGTAAAGGTGGAACTTCAATGATTTTTGTGCAGGTAAACAAACAAAAAATGCATGAAAACATTATTGGAACTCCACAGTGTACGCACATCATTGACAATCAGCACTAGTGATTCCAGGAGATACAAACACAGGCAAGCAGTCAAATACAGAAGAAGTCACGGCTAATCACAATAACAACAGCATTGAAGAACTAAAAACGGGAATAGCTCGTGGAGAAGAAACAGAAACCGAAAATGTGTATTAACACGGAAGCATTGATCTTCAAAATGCAGGTACGACAAAAAAATTGCAGTGCGTGAAATACCTTCACTGTCGCTACCAACTTCTCAGCTGCGGGCGGTCGATTCCTGCAAGAAATTGTAAGTTAGGGTTGTCGGAGGAGAAGGAGAATGTTGAAAAAATTGAAGAGAAAACAGAGCAGGAGAAATTTCATGTTGCATTTACCTTCGATTGCTCCTTTGCGTCGATGTAGTTCAGCTGCACGGGGTTAATAAGGACGATGAAAAGGAGTTAATGCGTTTGGTAAACATCTATCAAGGAGTTAATGTGGGTATGGGTTGAAAGTGCCGTAGTTTATTGTTGTCGTACCGAACGTAATTATCCACATAATAGGTGAAGTCACTGTAAAAGGCCTTTTACACCCAGTTGAAATGGGCTCATGAACTGGGCCTATATCTTCTTGCAGAACGAATCAGGGGATAGCTCTTCTTCTCCAAATTATGTTGATTTTATTTGCAAGAAGGTTAATTCAAGAGTGTGCAGTCCCATAGTAATTCTTAACGCGTGGAAGTTTTAATGGGGCATTATCCTTTGCCGGGATTATCTAGCTAAAAGATTGGGAGGTCATTGAGATTTCTGTTAAGATAAAGATATAATAGCTCATTGTTTCTTTTATTGTTGTGCTCTCTCTAACATTTGGGATAATGTGGCCGATATCAGTAGTGTTCCTTACAAATATAGATCATTTAGATTGGTTTCAACATTTTGCTATTGCAAGTAGTGCTTGAGATCCGTCAAAATAGCTAATCTTTTATGGATTATTTATTCCGTAAAGAACAAAGCTAAACACAATGGGGTTCTAGTTTGGTGGGAGTCTTGTTGATGATAATAAGTCTTTTGTTGAAGCTTATCAAAAGAACATGAATAGCAAGGAGATTAGTCAGCCATTGCGACAACAATGGACTCCTCCTCTTCTAGGTCAGATGCATATCACTTTCGGTCAGATTAAGAGAAACAATGGCGAGATTATGGTAGCAGGAATAATCAGAAATCCTCAGGACTTTCCAACCTTGGTGTTCAACTGGTAGTTAAGTAACACCTTTAAGGTGCATCAAGCCATCATCCTAACAATCAGAATTGCTTTGGAACTTGTTATATAAGTGGGAACCCATGGTATATGCTTGGATGTTGTGCAAGATCAGATCAGGAAGATTATTTCCAATGAACTATCTTGCGTCGATGTGTTAGTTTGGATGAATGTAACATAATTAAGTATCTAGCTTCCAGATTTCATAGTATGCTTTTGTCGGATGTATCTAAGTATGATATCTACTCCTGTAGGCTTGCTTGTCAACTGGAAAACTAGTTTTTGAATACTACTTTGGTTTGAAGAAAGGAGCATGTTCCTCGCAACATCAAAGTAGCATGTGAATCATCCCGACTAGGACCTTGCCCACTTGCTTTTGTCATTGCTCCTTTGTTTATGTGCCCAGTAATATATAAAGTTCCAATGTTTACAAAAATAAAAATTTAAAAATAGAGGATGACGTAATTTCATGAAATTTGATAAATTCATGTGTTGTCTTGATAATATTAAAAAAAGTGCAATTCTTGTTCCTCCTCATATCATTATTGATGAGTTAGCTTTAGAATTTAACGACAGTGCTTATGATAGAGCTCTTGAAACTCTAAGGGAGTTGAAACATAGAAATGGTAAATACGGAGGTAACCCTAGAACATGATAAGTGGATTCAAGAGAGTCTCATGATTTCTTTCACTCCTTGAAACACCCCTAAATATTAAACGTATTAAATCATTACACGTTTTATAATACGGACATAAAATAACGTACGAATAATTAAATCTAGTATATGTATATACATGTGTATGTACGAATACGAAAACTACAAATATGTAACGTTACGATATCGTAACGTTGTAATAATAAATGATAACGTCGCATAACCTTGTAACAATAAGCAAATAAATATAAAACGATATAGTATATAGTCTTACATATATATAAATAAGTATGTATATAGTTACAAAAAAAAAACAGAAAAAGAGGCAAGGACGCCCGCTGAGGTTTGAACCCGAGACCTCTCGTATATCTTATAAACGCTGTAACCGGGTGAGCTATGCTCGTATTCAGCTACTAACTCACACGAAATAAAATTAGTACCCAATCGACTAAAGTAATGAGAGACTAAGTGAATCACCCGCATCTCTGTAACTGCACCGGTTCTTCCTTCTCCATTACAGCAAGATCGAGCAAACAGACTTCCACCCGTCACTTGCTTATCTCCACTAATGCGACAGGATTTCCTTTCCTCTCATGAGCCCATACCCTCTTGTAACTGGCACACTCCCATTTCCCCAATCGATTCCCTGCATCCTCGGGAACCAAGAAGTCAAATGCCTCAGACCTCTCGCACGTCCCTGTTGTACCTGACTGTCTGCTACTACCCTTTCATTATCTAGTTGTTCTCATTCCCTACTCCCAATTCCCAGCGGCATCACGATTCAGTCAACAGACAAGCAGACAGCTCTGTTTAGTTTCAAAAAAACTATACACCAGAATCCACGTTTTTTTTTACAGACTCCCACGCTTAGACTGTGTTTTCAAACTCTCACAACCCCTGCACACTGTCCCTCATGCCATGTGCTATCTATTTCCATATAACCCCTAGACTATCCTTCTCTCGCCTGCTGTGCAACGTTCTGCATGGGCAGGAAGTTCCCTCATCCTCTCTGATTCTAACACTCAAGGTAAGCAACTGCTGGACTCTATTCATCTTTCTTTGATTGGGTTTTCCTTACCCGATAATACCAACATGAGACCTCCCTGATTCCTTACTGTCTCACGCAAGTTTCTGCAAGCCATCACAGCTGGAGCCTGGGGAAACATCTATAAGCAAATTCTTCGTGAGGAGCTGCCAAGGTGAGGCAATGGATTCAGAAAGAAAGAAAAGTAAATACCGTGGGATTTCCTGTTATTCTTTCTTCTCTGTGTCTGAGTTTTCCTTCTGCCTAACCTTTTCCCTCCTCATTATTTGTGTGACAATGCTGGTGAAACCACTCAAGGATAGGGCCCAGGGCTCTCCAGGGGTAAAATCCCATTTCTGTTGCTAAACACACCACAAAACCAGGTAAACCTCTCACCAGTCCTATGATCTGTCTACCTGCCTTGAATCGACCTGACTGTTTGAGAACAACTCTCCCAGCTGTGTCGAGTGACCTAGGGAGTTGAAGTCCTGTGGGCAACAAAGGATCAGTCCAAGAGAAACTGCCAAGACACTCAACTGGTGAGTTAACTCTAACCTGATATCTAAATCAGAAAGCAAAAAAAAAAACCAAAACTGTGAGTTCAGTTACTGAGTAGTTTGGATTCTGTATAGCTTTCTTTCTGCATGGACTCAGTTGTGAACCTAATACAACTAGTGCGTTACTATCACGTCCTAGACTACTTGTGTGGATAATGAGAGAAGACTGTAGAGCAAATTCGAGAGTAAGACAGAAAGGAAAACAGTAGGGGAAAGAATATCAGGTTTTAGTGCTTTAGGAATTCAGATTCTGTGTCTATAAATTCTGTTCAGAAGTATTAGCTAGTCTATCCTGGGTTGGTGAAACTTAAAATCTGTTACACCCTATACTACGTGAACTATCAATGAGAGTGTGAAAGAAGGAAATGAAAACAGATAAGGAAAGAAAACAAAAACAAACTTTTCGATTAAATAACAGAAGAACACATCAACTTCAGTTTCTAAAAGAATATGTGTTTTTCTGTATATGAGTTTCTCAGGGGTTGTGACTGCTATGGCTAGGTTTAAAGTGTTAAGAGAACCTGAAACTAGTTGAGCAAAACCAGGAATCAAACTAAAAGAAACAGAATAAAATAACAACAGAGAAACTAGACATCAATTATACCCCAGTTCTGCAACATATTACAGTTCTGTATGAATTTTTACAGTGGCATGTTCCCCACTGTTTGGGTCTGTTTTGTATGTTAAGGAAGTACTAAAGATACCCAACTAAATGGCTAAACAAACTGGGGAGCTAGAGATCAAGTTAAACGGGATAGCAGCAGAAACTGATATCACAAGAAAAAGGAAACAAGAAACTGATGCAACAGTTTATATGTCGATTCTGGTAAAGTTCAGCTGCTGTGAAGTTGTATGACATTAGCAAATGCTGTTCGGGTCTGTTTAAAGCTAAACGTTGATTAAACCCTTGACTACTGAATAGGCAAATCGTGAAAAGAATTAGAAGCCAGGATGGATTTAAGAACAGGAAGAAAACAATAAGAAGAAAATACATCAGTTCAGTGTTAGTTTCTGTGTAACAGGTTTTCTTTTTTTTTCAGAAACGCAACCTCCTGGTCTTGAGTCTGTTTAGATATTTGAATCTATATTAAGACTCTTAACTAAAGGGCTGAACAGGTTGGGGAAATAGAAATCAAGGCTAAGGAATGCTTAGATGACAAAGGAAAACAAAAGCAGAAAAAATTAAATACCAGTCTATAACTTCAGATTCTAGTTCTGGAATTTCATTGGGTTTCTGTTACAGATGGAGTTTGAGGGTTAAAATAAGAATAAACCCTAGACTAAGTAAGAAATTGCTCACAGTTAAAATGTTAGCCAGATTCATAGTAACATAGAATAAAACCACCAGTTGCTGATTTTCTAAATTCTAGTTTCAGTTTTTCAGATTTATGTGTTGGTGTGTACCCTTGCTCCTTGGGTTAGTTTTGGGTTTAAGAGCTAAATTGAAATACTGGATTAAATGAGTGGGCAAGATGAGGAAACAGAAAACAAGTTAAAATTTGACTAAAGAACAGAAAGTAATCTATGTGAGTAAGTGCAGTGGATTATCGGTTTCAGAATTGTTAAAGGTCTTCTTTCTGTGTAACAGATCTTTCCTGAGGCATTAGGAGTGTGGGGGTGTCTTAGGTATGAACTAGAAACATCATTACAGAGGTAAATGAAGTTGGAAGTCATGTCTAAGTAGAAAGAAAATAACAGAAAAGAGACATGCATCAGTTCTGAAGTTTATCAATTGCTCAGTGTATAAGTTCCTTGTTTTGCAGTTTTCCGGTTGTCTAGCTTCTGATGATGAATTCAGCAACATTGACAGGGGTTGTCTAGGATTGTTTTCGGGTTTAAAATGTTGCTTGAACACTTAACTAAATGAGTAAGTGTTGGGAGAGATTAGAAGACAAATTAATAATCAACAGAAGGTATAAGAAGACTTACCAGTTTCAGTTTCTTTCCTCTTAGTTCTGTGTAACAGTTTTTCTCCAGAAATGTAGCCTTATAGCCTTGGTTCTGTCTAGGAATCTAAGCCACACCTAAAAACCTAAGTAAAGGGCTAAATAAACTGAGGGTAAAGAAACCAAGATAGGGGATTAAACAGAAAGACAGAACAGATCCGAATCAAATCCCAGTTTCATCAGCTTTGAATCTACCTCAGGGTTCAGTTTTCATATTTCTGGGTCAGGAAACCCCAGAGGCTTTTATTTGGATATCTTGAACTGGCTTAAGATTGGGACTGGCCTAGTACATCTAACTATCTGGTAAGGAAGTAGGGGAAAACATTGGGAATTGATTGCGATTAAACATGAAGGAATCAAGGAGGAGGTTTCTGGTTTCATGGTTTTTCAGTTTCGGTTTCTGATTTTGCCTCCTTGTATCTGTTATGGATAATCAACTACAGAGGCTGTGTGGATGTTTCATGAGTCTAGTCTTGAGTATAAACCAAGGTTAACACCCATGATCGGTTGTGTAAGCACTGCAAGAAAGAATTAAAGAATTAAACATAAACTAAACTAACTAACAACAATAACCGAGAAAAAAAAATGGGCAGTTTGTGTTCAGTTTCAGTGAGGTTATAGTTCCTGTATAACCAGATTATAAGAGTATTATAAGAGGGGTTTCAGTTTAATAATGAACACAAATAATAGCTAATCAATATAAGTAAGTTAGTGAAACATGTGGAGGAGGTTGTACATCAATTACTACATTAAAAATGAAGTTAGTTAAGGCATTACAAAGGACTTGCGTTTCAGATCTTGAAACCCTTGGGTTCTTATAAATAGGTTTAGGAATATTCTATGACCCATATTATCATTATACAAGGGTTAAAGTATTACTCACCTATTTATCTAAGGAGGGAATACACATTAGACATGTTATATACATGTTATATAAAACTTGTTACATAACTAGCGTTTAAAACACTTTTAAATATTACCTAAGGAACAAAAGACTTAATTAACATATATAAACAAGTTGTGAGTGTCCTAGGGGTAAGATAAGCCTAGGATGAACGCATGTGAAGTTCTAGGACACAATATAAACTAAGCATGTAACAACATGCCTAAGAGTAAACATACGATATAAAGTGTCGTCACATAAAATAACGAACTGACACATTGTTTTAATTAACTCTAGGACCGTAGCGTGCTCCGAACGGGACTCCGAGTGTGACGACCCGTACTAGCGAAAAGGTATGACATGTGTGGTTCGTATGTTGCCGTGTTACACGGCTTGTGTGCTGTGCGCTCTGTGTGAAAAGACTTTAAGATCAAAGCATGAAATTGGATTGCTTTATCATGTTGTATGATTCCTATATCATTGTTGTATATCATTGCGCGCACACAGTAGTTTAGTCCCTTCGCGTTTATGGAATTTAAGATGAAACACAACAAATTACGTAAACAAACAAAGAACTATATGTAAGGAACACTCCTCTTAAATTATAGAGGACTTCTACGACACCCACTATGGTGTCAAACTTATAACGATAATGAATAGTAAAATACCAGTTGAAGGAGCCCATATTAGGGTATTGAAGTGACCCCGCGTTCTCGACGCATGACGCGGAAATGGAGGACTGGCTAAGGAGAAGACGCTCTTCAATACGTGGTGAAAGAGAATTCGCAAATGAACTTAACGAATCAAGGGAAGATTGACTCCTACATGATATGGTCACGGGACCTAACTATATCCCTAGACCTGGTGCAAGAGGAAAGAAAGAGAATACACTTTATGGAAACAAGAGTAAAAAGAATGGAAACACACAACACTCGAATGACCCCCTAGTGAGGATCGTTGGTATAATGTACCAAAGTACACGTTGATTAGTTACATGATTGCTGTTGCTATACTAGCAACTTGTTATGCTTGGTTGCTTGTTTCTAACGCTTTGCTACCTTGAAGTGTGTTTGATGTATAATGTGTTGTGGTGTGCTTTACTGCTCTATTATAGCATGTAATTTGACTTAATCATATTCGACCAAGTAGTCGTGTAGCCCGGTAACATGCGGGCTTCACACGTTCATACTCGGCATAGTTTGCTGAGTCCTTTATTTTTACAGGTATGAACCGAGAGGTAGACGGAGAGTAGGCACGGGTGACTACCGTGGGGGTAGTCCGTACGGGCAAGACTTTTTAGTAGTATGTTGTTAATGTATGGGTATGACCTTGTATTACTAAACCCTAGTGGTACTTTCGGATTATGTTGTTGAACTAAGAACTTATGTTGTAGATTCTCGGTACTTGGTCGGTAATTTCTGTTGTACTTGGATTTGATTGTGGTTTAATTCCAGTCATTCGGACCGCAGCTTGGTATTGATGTTGTTGTGGTGTCAACCGCGTGGGTGGTTGGCGTCTGTGACACCCGAGTAGAAGTTGTGTATCCGCTGTTTAGACTTGCTAGATCATCGTTGACGCATCGTTTGGACTATTGATTGATTAAGTCGGGGTGTTACACTCCTATATCCTTTTCATAGCCTTTTTTTAATAATCTTACTTGTACATCCAAGATGATGAAATAATATTCAACAATTCAAGAACTAATTATCAAATTCAAACCTGGCGATAGAGCCAGGTTGTAATATGGAGATAGTTTTGTCTTTTTATGTTAGTGTATAGTTGTGCCACATGTTAATAGTCTATTGGGGATGAAATTAAGAAAAAAAAAAAAAAAGAGAGAATTAGAGTAAATTGGAGACGTGGGGTGCATACCGGAGGGAGGGGTGTGAGTAGGAGTGAGAATTGTTTCAAAATTTCATAACTTATAAAATATAAGTGTAAAAATAAAACAAATTATATCATTGTTCATCATTTGTCGTGCTCTTCAAAATAAGATCAAACATGAATATGTTTTGATAAATTTTATATTTTTTGTATGTACATATTTTTAAGATTCATTGTGAATCTTAAGTTTAAGAAAGGTGAATCAAAAGTTGTTAAAAAGTGAATCAGAAAGTTGCTTAAAAGTGAATAAGAGGTTTAAAAAAGCGAATATCATAAACAAAGACTGTTTAACTAAAGTAATTCTGATTGTTTGACTAGTGTGAATCAGACGTTTTAGAAAAGTGAATTAAAGGTTGTTAAAAATTAAATCACAAGTTGTTACAAATGGAATCAGAGTAATAAGAGTGAATCTCGTAAGCATAGATTGTTTAACTAAAGTGATTAAGAGGTTTAACAAATGTGAATCAGAGGTTTTTAAAAAGTGAATCATGCGTTTAAGAAAAGTGAATCAAAGGTTTAAGAAAAGTGATTCTCGTAAATAGAGATTGTTTTAACTAAAATGAATAAGAGATTTAAGAAAAGTGAATCAAAGGTTTTTTAGAGGTGAATCTAAGATTTAAGAAAAGTGAATATTTTGTTTAATACTAGTAAAAGTTAATCCTACCACAAACTTATACGAGGGTGGATTTTAGGGTGTTTGGGGGGTAGGGTAATCTTTTTGGCATTAGTCTATACTTTATATTGTCGTTACTAACTCGACAGATTTTTAGGATTTGTGGTTTAGGTACAACCTATAAAAATGCGGTTTTTAGAGTGTTTGGGGTAAGATTCATTTTGTTAATGAATATAGTTCATTTTATTGTTAAAGAGATTCATTTTGTTAATGAATAAGGTTTATTTTATTGTTAAAGAAGATTCATTTTGTTAATGAACACTAGTAGAAAAAACGTTTTGGGCATCACCCTTTAGACATCTGTTCTTAGGTAACAGATGTCCTAGATGTTCTATTCCATCTGTTGCTATTTTGTCAGATGCTCAATGTGGCGGGAACCTAGAAGAACGTTTGTTCAATTTTTTGTTAATGACTTTAAGCATCTGTTTAAAAAAAAAAACAGATTTTAAAAGTATGTCTTCTTTTTTAGCATCTACTTTTTATACAGCAGATGTCAAAAGCCCTCGAACAAAAAAAAAACCACCTCAACTTGGGCATCTATTACTTATGTAACAGATGCAAAAGAAAACAAAATAGCATCTCTGGTATTTGAAAACCGATGTCCAAATATACCTAAAATAAAATTCTCGAGTTGCAATTGGTTTTTATAAGAACAAATTATCTATCTCCAGAATCCTCAATTTCAATATCCTATACTGCCGCTATCGTCGCGTTCGATCAAACTCCCAAAAAACCTCTACATCGCGGTGATAATCTCCTCCATCTACGCAAGGGTTCGCTATCGTCGGCTGAATCATTCAATCTCAAAATCCCTGAATTAATTGTTCGATTACACTTTCTCCTTCTGATTCGTCTCCTCCATCATGGCCCAGTGAAGCTGGTTTCAACCTTGCCTCCTCACCGTCAACGACTTCCACTTCCTGGGATCTTCGTACAAATCAGTTGCTGCAAGGAACCTGCCAATTGACGTGGTCGAGGTAAGCATCTGTTCGTCCACGCTATTGGCCTCAGTATGTATTAGATAATACTAATGTTAGGCTTGAGAATTAGCTAGGTTTGCTGGTGGATTTTAATTAACCGAGTTTGTGAACTATTAGTTGATGAATGTTGCTCTTCTGCCAAACCGTGAACATCTTAAAAAATTGTCATGTTTTGCACTTGATATATTGAGTCCATGGTTCAGATGCTGTAGTTTTCTTCTGTATATGCTCTCTGCTCTGCGATTCTAGTGGGTGCAATCATGTTTTAATACTAGGCCTGGTGAATGTCTTCAAGTTTCTGGAGCTATGCAAATCAATTTGAAAACCACAAATAATTTGAAAATTTTGTATTTAGCTAAGCACCCGAATAGTATATTAGTGTTTTTGTCATTTATATCTATTCTGGTTTAAACGAACATTGCCTGCAAAATTGAGGGTATTAATGCTTACACTTGCACGTGAATTAATTGAGTGGTTTTCCAAGACGAGACAAGATTTCACTAAATCCACACATAGACACCATCAGCACAGCCAGTTCCCCTAAACCACCTTGTTAAAGATGCTAGAGCAACACCGTTTAACATATCCTAGGTTCCATACACAGAACTACAAGCTTTCCTAACAGAAGAATCAATTAATCTGGTCTGTCCAATGTAGCTGGTGTCTTCTGTGAGTTTCAAACGAGGCCGAAATCTTATCCATTATAGTTGTTCAACCCTCCCCAAAGGACATAACCAGTATGTGGAGAAAAGTTATACAACAAAGAAAAGGGTAGATTAAGAAACAGAACATTAAAGACTGTTGTTTGAATTGCCGAAAGATTGTTGTTTAAACACAAAAAGGCTTGATGTTTCTTTATGCTCTTCTCCTTGTCTTTTAAAAGCCTATAATATTTTTAACTCCTGAAATTTTAGTAGTACTAGCTGCTTATCATTTGCAGTCAAAGAATGTACTTCAAAAAAAAAATTGTTCGGGACATTTTTGCTACTTTGCCTTTAAGTTCTCATTTTTGCTGTATATTTTAATTCTCTTACTTATCTTTGAATGAGCATAAACCTTTTATGTTTAGCCTGCCTGTTAGGTAGTTTGAGTAAGATTGCATTTCGCATTTTGTTGCTGTTGTGTAGTATGTTAGACTGCTCTATATTGGGATAAAATTTCATTTGTGTCTGCAATCCCTTCAAAATACTGTTGCAGTTGTTTTAAGGCACTTTGTGGATACATATTGGAGCTGTCATATATCTTGAATAAAATAAGAACAAAAGATCTAAGCTTTTATCAGTTATTATTGGTTTGTCTCTTTGAACTTCTATTGTTATTTCTTGCAAGGAATCTTCTATGAAGAACACAGATATGCTCTGCTTGCGTAGCTTTTCTTCTGTTTTTTTCTCCTTCTTAGTTGTAAGTTAATAGAGGCAGGCTACTTTCAGACAACGCATCAGAGGGAAATGGTGCAATGATTGTCTTTTAGTAAGTTTTCTTCTACAGTCATGTGATGCTTTATTTATTTCATTACATAACCAATTGGTTTGTATGAATCTATAATTGTTTTCCATGTGTAGGGCTTATCATAATAGTAGATACGATGTTAGTAGACAGATAAGAGTGCTTTGACTGTGAAGACTATAAATGTAAGTGATATGACTTATGATTAAACTTTAAATTGTGTGTTCATTGACTTCGCTAATTTCATTTTTTATTCACTTTAGTGTCCAAGACAGCCAGGGGAACGTATTGCGGTTATTATGTCATGCGATACATGTATGACATAATAACCAAATATCATGACTTTAAAAATTTGGAAGAGGTAATACAATTCAATTTTCGTTGTATATGTTTCACTTTCGAAATTTTTAGTTTGTTGAAGTAGTTTACTATATAATGTATTTTTTTCTTATTGTCTTCAGGCTTTGAGAAATACTCGTTACACTACGGATGCAATTAACTATGCAGTCGAAGAATTGGCTAAGTACCTTAATTTGTCAGTCATGTAGCTTCGAAAAGCGTTAGAAATGAGATGTGGGGCATCAACATGCATACAATGAAACAGTTTGACTAAAATTTTGGTTTATTTAGGTTGTTCGTGACTTGGTGTAACTTTTGTCAATGTCTAACTAGTATAGTTGTGACTCTAAATCTTGTACTATGGTTAAACATCATATGTTCTTGTGTGGTACTTGTGGTTAAGTGGGTTATCACTAAACTTTGACTTTTGAGTATATGAATTGAGACTAGTAGTGACCTGAATTGTGTGTGCACTATTACTGGTCTTGTAAACATTATTGTGTGTGCAGGTCTTTGGTATAGAGATTATTATGCTGCATTTAAAAAAAATTGTCACTTTAGGCATCGGCTATACATCAGAACATATGCTAGAAGTGGTAAAAAAGACCAACCTAAGACATCTGTTTTTTTGTCAAACTGATGCTGTAAAGCCTCACTTTATTAGTTATGAAGCCAACTATAACATCAGTTATCTATGAACAACAGATGCATTAGCATGACTTTAGACATCTGTTTTTTTCGTCAAGAAGATGCTGTAAAGTCTCATTTTATTAGTTATGAAGCCAACTATATAACATCTGTTATCCCCTGAAAACAGATGCATTAACGTGCCATTAAACATCTGTTATAACAGATGCCTAAAACTCTCACACTATAGCATCTGGAACTAAAGCATCTATTTCAACAGATGCGTATAGCATAAAACAACAGATGCCCTAGATGTTTTTCTACTAGTGGATATGATTCACTTAAAAATATGTAATATATACTCCTTCTAAAAACATGAAATTTTAAGTTTACCAAACATATCCATGATGCATCTTGTTTTGAAGAGCACGAAAAATGATGAACAATAGTATAATTTTTTTTTAATTTTGCACTTATAGTTTGTAAGTTATAACATTTTGAAAAAAATATAATTTCTTTCTCTTACTCACCTACCCCTCTCCTGTAAGTTGCGTTGCGTGTGACTATTCTTTTTTTTCTTTTTCCTTTATTTCCCTCCAATAAAATGATGACATGTGGACAGTCTCCATATTCTAATATGGCTGCAACTCCATGCTCTCCATGTTTATCAAATTTAGTATGTCTAATTTCGTGGGTGCTTGAGGAAAAAATTAACGATGCTTTTATAGTTGTTACTTATTCACAGTCTTGACATAATTGTAATTATGTGTTTGGTTGCTCTTAAATTTAGCCCATTAATTGTCTTTTGAATTGTTGGTCTGGGACGTTGATCATTGTATATTTTGCTCACCTTCCTCCTCCTTCCATACCTACCATTTCTCTATCATTCTTTTATACGTTCATATCTTCCTCTCAAATGGTTTCCCCTTTATCTTCATCTCAAGTTCAAAAGAAAAAAAACCCTCGTGAATATGTCACTACTAACCTTGCTCATTCCAGTAATCGATATCTAACTTTCTTGTGAAAAGAGCGATAATAGCCTTTGTTATCCATACTCACCATGTCTCACTTATGTCCTTATATCCTTTGTTTCCCGCATTAGAAATACCAAAAATATTGGTGGGAAGGCCCTACTACTTACATCTCTCTCTAGCTTGGCTTATCAATGCCTTTCCAACTAACACATGGATTGTTCCTTGATGCTGTAGTATTTAAGCCATTTATCTCACATGGTCTTTAAAGTAAAAGAGCTTATTATTATAGTCAACTTATAAGCATCTTTATAATCTACTCATATTATTCGTTATCACACTGTCTCAGTGCATTTTTTTTCACAACACTAAAATCACGGAGACAACCCCGTTTTTGTATGACGGGTGTATCTTCTTCATTCCTCCCCCCGGCCTCTCTCTTTCATAGCTACCACCCCTCGCATTGCCTGAACCTAATTCCACCACTACTACCCCTCTTTGTCATTACTACACCACCAATAACCCTATATCGTACGTACCGTGATTCATAACACATCTGCCGCATCGTTACCCAACACATAAACCAACACCATCATAGTTTACCGCAGAACGCCAGAATCACCACCAATAACCCCCCATATATCGTATGTACCGTGATTCATAGCACATCTGCCGCACCTCCACCGTTACCCAACACATAAACCAGCACCATCACAATTTGCTGCAGAACGCCAGAATCACCACCAATAACCCTTCATATATCGTACATACCGTGATTCACAACACATTTGCCACACCTTCACCGTTACCCAACACATAAACCAGCACCATCACAGTTTGGCATAGGACGCCAGAATCACCACCAATAATCCCCCATCAATAACCCCCATATCGTACGTACGTGATTCACAACACATCTGCCGCACCTCCACTGTTACCCAACACCAGAGGCGGAGACAAGGGTTGTTTGGCCCCCCAACTCCCTCGGCATCATGTTGAAATTAGCTTTAGCTTTTATGTTATATAGTTCATTTTGTGTTATTAAACATTTGTTCGCCCCCATAACATTTTGTAAAATATCACTATGATACCACCATATTCTATTTATTATCAATTTTATTTATGTTAATATGCAATATTTGTTCTATAATTATATTACAAAAAAATTATTTTCAGACTATAGTAGATACAAAAACTCTTAATAATTTTATTTTAGCAACATAATCTAAAGTAATCTGATTATTATGTCAGTCTTAGTAATGATGTACCCTTACTATTCATAATAAAAGTGTTTTTTAGTTTTTTATTACAGATTTTGCAAATTAAAATAATATTAGAAATACTCAAAATAACTTTTAGAAGAAGTTTTTAGAAAAAAAAACTAATAGTTTAAAACTATTGTTCTATATTATTGGTATTAACTTATAATTTATATACTCATTTTTTAAACGAGAAATTAAAAAGATAAAACAAACTTCATAATTATTAATTTATATATTTCAATTTTATTGTAATTTTTTTATGTCAAACTATATATCACATATCAATTTTGAAAATATAATTATATATATTGAAATTTTTATTAATTTAAAAATCAAAATTAATTTTAAAATATTGATATTATTAAAAAAATTCACACCCCTTATAAAAGTTTCTTGGCTCCGCCCCTGCCCAACACATAAACCATCACCATCATAGTTTTCTGTAGAACGCTAGAATCACCACCAATAACCCCCAATATCATACGTGCCGTGATTCACAACACATCTGCCGCACCTCCACCATACCCAACACATACACTAACACCATCACAGTTTGTCATAATGTCAAAATCACCACCAATACCCCCATATCGTATGTACTGTGATTCACAGCACATTTGCCGTAGAACACTAGAATCACCACCCACCCAACTACTGGTAGCTAGTCTACCACACTTTCATCTCTTCCACCATCTAACTGTTCTGTTGTCATCTATTCGTGACGGATGTCCCAGCTGATGGAATAAGGGAAAGATCTTTACGACTGTAAATAGTAACATACGACATGGTAGAGCTTTCAAATTATTAGTTGACGAAAGCTGTTTTTATAGGCCCCATTCTTTTGCATCTAGCTGACAGTTTATACTAGTTGATATTGACCGATGACTGATTGTAAAAGAATATGCTGAACTAGTCAACCTAGTCAAACATATTAAACCAGTTGAACATGAGAGACAATTTGAGTTTAAATAGCTACTAGCTGATATTGGCTGATAGCTGATTTTAAAAGAATGAACTAAGGTGATTAATCCAAAAGAATGAGGCCTATCTAAAAAAAAGTTATACTAGTTGTCTAGGGATTGTTCGCTCCTCACGAATCGCTTTTTAATCTCTTTAAGGCGCTGTTCGACAACAAAAAGGAATTAACCTCTTTTTAAAAAGTGCATTACATGTGTCTGATTCTGATAGGCTCTATTTGTAACTATGGTACACAGTGCCAACTCACATTAGTTAATTACATGTAGCTTTATGATAAAGTTTCAAATCCTATATTTGGGGTCCGTTCGGTCCCAAGCTTATGTGGGAATCGTGGCTTAAAGAGCCACTTTATAAAGCTTTGACCCCCACCATTGACCGGGCTGTAAGCTATAACTTAATCTCACAGACAAGGCTTTATAATAAATCTTGGTTTGGCTGCGTTTCATTTTTCCAGCTCGTTTTAAATCTTGCACCTACTTGTGATATTACACCCTTGCCCTCTTATTCTAGACATGAATTACAGAAATAACCTTATTCAATTTACCACATGTGTCGGGTATCAACTCTACTACTCTCGTCACCCCTCTTTCCCTTCTTCTTCTGCTTCGCCTCATTACTTTCAATGTCACCACCTTCATCCCTATTTCTTTTCTCCCCCTTATTCTCCTAGAACCCATCCCAATCGTGGTCACAACTCCCACAATCCCCCTTTTCATTATCTCTAATCCCATTAAATATGTCACCCGTATCATTATCGTCATCACCAAAATCCAAAGCCTTTTTCGCCCCTGGTTTCTCTTCTCCTTCCCAATGAAAAGACGGTCGAACTCCTCCGATTCTTTATCTCTCTTGAGACTGGCGAATTTTGGGTCGAATTCGACCGGCCCGACGTCCAACTTCGTAAACGCTGGAGATTTTGGAGACTCGATTGGGTGTTAGTGGATTAGAACGAAAAGGGTGGACACCCGAGGGGTAGTTAAGTAAAACAATACATATAGCATTAAATAAAGCTGTATTCTACAAACAAACGCCTCCGGAGCAAGTTGCTTAAAAGCTAGGAAAACATTGTGTTGTTAAAGCTAGCTTCATATTGGAGATTATTGGAGAAGCTTGGGAACGAACGAAGCCTTGGACGCCGCGACCGAACACCTCATAAGAAGATAGATGTAGACAGATGTGTACATATTATTGAATCTTATTTAACTTATACTGACAAAAAACTTACCTGTCTTTTGTTAATCACAATCAACTTTATTCAAACACAACAATTCGGGGGTTGGGATGCGGCCACCGAACGCAAAAGTTTCCAAAAAACTGATCATATGGTCTCACATCTATTTATAAGCGGCTACAGGAAATGCCCTTGCACATCGTAGATATCACAAAAATACCCTCTCAGGACCCGTTGCACTCCCTCTCTGCTCCCGCGCTCCCTCTACCGGTTCGATCACGCCGCGCTCTCATCTACCTTCCGTTCTTCATCTCAGTCGCTGTGTTTTATTGCATCTTCAGTTCACTTCACTCCAGTGGATTCACCCACGGTTCATCTTTTCCATTTCACCTCAATCGTCTCGCACTTGCTCTTGGCTCCACAGTAGGTTTGATCTCTATCCTGGCCTCTTTTGTGGTAACAGCTTTGTTTCTCCTTCTTGTTGGTCAATTTGATATCACTTTAAGCAAATCTCACGTTTTTCGATTAATTTGTTGCATTGTGTTAATACTAACCCTAAACTGGACGGAAGATGGCTTCTTATATCAATCCGTATATGTATAGCTAGCTAGGGTTATAATTTCAAATACCGAATACCGAATTGTCTTAGAAACCTTATCTGAATGAGTATTTCGATTATAGACCCTGATATGGAATGGGTTGGGCCCCAATTTCGACTAGTCTCAGCGTCTCAAATCTCAATCTTCGAGATATCTTCTTTCTCGTTTGTTTTCAGTTTGTTTCATTTTGGTTCGTTTCCCGATCAAAATACTAAGACCAACACGATTTTCGCCTTAAGTTCCTGAAGCTGCTGCCTTTTCAGCTTTACAAAGGCTCCTCTGAAGATTGTATTCAGCTTTCCTAGAACCTAGAGGTTCCCATACTAGCTTTTGTTTCTCGTGTTAAACGAATTTGATCTGGAAAAAGAAATACATATTCCTGTCAGTTATTATTATGCCAGTAATCCTAGAGTCAAGATGAAAAGATGAATACGATAAAACATCAATCGTTGGATAGCATGAAAGTAAATTCTTCGGGGACAAGCTGTAAAAGGTTTGAATTTCAGGTACCTAAATCTGTTGCAGAATAGGGTTTTTGTTGGGCTAGAATTTGCAGACGTTGCACATCCCTGTTTATTCATGATAGCCTCTTGCTTGCATCTCCACTGTGTTTCTTGTTTACAATAGATATCTGAATAGGTAGACAATAGATTTAGTTAGCTGGAGCAACTTTTACTGTTTAAAAGTGATAGATTTACTCCTGAACATTCATGATTCAGTTATCTTGCTCGAATTATTATTATATCCGTTGCACTAATGACTCTCTCGCTTTTCTAATGCTCTTTCAGTGAAGCTTTTATTTTCATTGATTTATCCACGTTATAATCCTTTGCTCAAAAGTCCATATTTTGCAATTGTGGCACAGACAGTTTTGAGTTTATAGTTATCTATTTCTTGACTTTCCTATCTGGCTTAGCACACCTGCCACTCATGGTTGGAACTTATTAATTGAGTACTTGGTATGTGACCTGTGCTTTGCTATAATCGCTTTAGATCCATAATTGCGTGTGAGTTTTTCTGCTCTCAGAGGATGCACTGATGATGATCTTGGCATAAATATTTGTGTAAATAGGTCAATTAAGTTCACTGAAGTTGGTTA
>CM041778.1:227261892-227293309 GCA_023374045.1 Limonium bicolor
CGCGTCGATCCACCAGCTAGTCTCCTACAATAAAAATGGTTTGTGGTATGGAATCAGCCCCTACTGAGTATGTTATCACATGCCCCGTCATGCCTCCTCAAACCCCTCAATTAATTGGTCGAGAGCATGAGATTCGTTACATGCAATACCGTTTTAATATTTAAACTGTAAAACAATTAACAGTAATATCCATACAATAACACAACCATCAACACACATAATATACCACAAGTATAACCAATGAACAACAAAGCGAAACAACGAGAATAATAAACAAGTATTAATTCTCATCCATGGTGTAGAAACCAATATTGTTCGCCACTGTATAAGTCTCAGCTGTATTAATTGTTCAGTTATACCTAGTGACAATGTCTCGTTAAAAACGACGTATCTCTAATTACCCATATATTATGGCGGGTCACCCACGGCAGTAGCCACTCCAGCGGTAGAGTCTCCGACCAACGAGCCATTCTAGCTCACGGGAATTTTTCTTGATACTTACGGACCCGTACGCGGACATCTTGGTATCGTTTTTGTGATCACACACAAAAAAAACACAAAAACCACAAACAACACCTCAGCGCCACCAAGAGCCACATCCTCTTGGCTTTACTATCTTCCATTATTAATTATACCATCGCATCGCATTACCAATTTTTCTAACACAGCAGACTAAGGTCATTAGTCCAATCCGAGTCTGTAAACTTGGGATCCAGTGTTAGATACGAGCGGCGTTTAGAAAGGCCAATGCTCCGTATAAAAGTCTCGGATAATGTATATCTTATTATCCTAGTGCTACATGTTTTTTCTGACGATCCTTATATTTCATATAAGATAAGCACCATAGCCGCTAGTTCGTTTTATGTATATAGGTTCATATATCGAACCAATACTGTTAACTCAACAACAGTAAATAATAAGCTATAAATATACAATTCATGCATATTAATTAACACATTCAGACAAACAATCTTATCACAGATCACACAGAAGTCTAAACTGAGGAAGTCCTCAAAGACACATAACAACATACCGTTCACCCTGATTGTATTACGGTGGAGTATGAATCAGCAAGATCCTATGCTCCGTGTGTCATCTCTAACAATCTAAACAATACATAATGCTACTGATTAGCATCACATATAACAACACAACTCTACGGTACCCCGTACCGTCACTAATACCTCCCGGTTAATCCCCCGTTATTAACTGTCAACGTTTATCGGGCTTTCAGCTTAACTCGAGATTTGGAAAAACGTTATATTACATGCGTAGTCTTGCTTTGTATATCAATATACTTAATGTTGAACTTGTTATCGCATGTAACTTAATATACCCTTGTATATCATATAGTTTGTTTCTATATGGCATGTATAATTCTTTATCATGTATTATACATTTCACCTTAGTATTTATTTTCCTAAGGTTTGTTTTTTTCCAATTTAATGGAGTTATAATTCCATATGTAAAAGTACTTTGAATTATTTAAATTCTTATTATTCCATGTATACTCTTAACATTAGAATTTCCATATCTAATGTTTATAATTCTTTTCTCTTTATCTATTATCATTTTAATTATGATAATTTATAGTTATTGAACCATATTACATTTTCTACACCATAACATATATTTATTTATATACATGTATTATGGAACTATTTATTATATGGTAAAGTCTTATATTACATATTCATTCTTTTTTAATGAATACCTTTTATATTATAAATGTTATAACTCTTATAACATTAAAAACCATATTATAAATTCCATTTAAAATGTTAATATTTCCGAACAGCACCTATGTTCTTAAATATTTACAAAATCCACCACATAATTAATATAATGTTACATTATAGTTATAACATATATTATGACATTTAAGTCATTAAAACAATTATACCTATAGTTATATTTTGTTATAAAATACCAAACAACCCCTTATATTCTCGGCTATCACTATAAACCACTAAACTTCTATAAATCAAAATCATCCCAAATTATATTTCATTGTTACACTTATAATATATACCTTATATATAATCCTTAAACCTTAATATATTATAACCTATAATTTTTTAAAGGCTATAATTTTCGAACAGACCCTAGACTGTTTTAAATTAAATTCCCACCACCAACTTTGTATATATTCCAAATCTTCCCAATTTATAATACATAGTTTTCTATTTCCATTAAAATATATATTATACATATATCTTTATAAAATCTTATATATAACTCCAAAAATTACCAATTATACCAAAAGGTTATAAATATATTCCTAACCCTATACTTTCTATAAATCTTGGTTTTTACCCATATGTTACCCATTTGTAACAATGTTTATAAATGTCATATATTATACTTATATAATTCATATAAACTCCAAATTTAACTAAATAAACTTCTAAAAAATTCCTAATAACTTAAGGACTTTACTAAACTCCATTTAGTACCCCCAAGTTTCAGAAATCCCCAATACTAACCCAAGTCTTATAAATCTTTTACAATTTAATAAGTATCTTATTATAAGGTAGTATTTTAATTCCTTAAATTTTCCAAACTTGGTCAAAGTCTCCTATATGGTCAACTTTGACTTCTAATACCAAATGGGACCCAAACTTTCGGTAATTTACTGTAACACACCCCCCCATCCAACCAACAACCACATAACACAAACTGCAGCGGAAATTCAACTCATCACATTACTTATTCAATGGTGTTACACGCCGTTACCACCCCCGTGGCTAACAAGGCTAATACAATACATACACAATTATATCGGTCTGATGGACTAGATTCCCGAGCAACTACACAATACATTCCTCATTCCAATTCAACATTTATTATATACATACATTCCCACTGTACCGAGTATTTACAAACTGCTGCCGATAACAATTTCGGTCTTACTACACCTACTGTATACATACACTTAAAAGTTTACCCATGTACAACGACTACCCGTCCTACTCTCGACGGCTTCCAGCACTTCTGTACCTGAAATAGAAAAAGAAGAAAGGGTGGCCCCAAGGGGCTCAGCACCTTTGCTGGTATGGTAATCCCGCGCCCGCATGCTACCGGCCACGCACGACTAATTGTCGTCTTAGCATGCAGTTGATTATATTTAAATCATGCATACAAACCATAAACATACCACACATAATAATATTTCGCCTCAATGGGCTCAACCTATAAACCAAAACATCCACACTTAACCAACCATCCAATGATTCCTTAAACCCTAGAGTGGCTCTCCTCTAAACGGAGCTACTTCCTTAACGAACGACGTGTACCCATCAATCGGGTTATCCTTAACGCCTCTTGTCACAACTGGGGTTCATTTCCATGATCCACACATTCCATATCATACATCATAACTCTTTTCTCACATAACAAAACATAGCAAACCTTTCTTGCTTCCATGTACCCATGACCACATTGCATTCATTTAAAACATCCAATATATATATTTATACCAAAGCATAGCAGGGAATTTGCATAGTATTATACATCACATAACACCATATAAATCGGTTCTCACAAGGAACCTTCCACCATAGTTAGTATACCAGTGAGCCTAGAGATTTTTACCAATCCCATGTTAAGCTCGTTACCATCCTCGTTACCGTCCGGTTATATAGAACGGTTAACTTATACCCAGGTGTGTCGGATATAGTAATCCCAGCACACCGAAATAACATAACCATTAGTATGCCCCCGTGGCCCGACGTGAGTCAGTAATATAGCTTTGGTTAAGCTAAAGGGGAAAGTTGAAACCCAATGGGAAGACAACCTTAACATACACAGAGGGTCGAACCTATAATGGCACGAACCCCCATCCTCACACGCGTGGCCGGAACAGACCGGACTCCTCACCCCCCATTAGTATACATACATTAAATATTAAGTGGTTAGAGACCCATTATGGAGCCTACCACATCCACAACCATACGGTATCATAACCGAGTTAAGCACACAAGGGAGGTTCACACACTTGCATACAACAACAATATCCAACTAACTCACACATAGCCGTGGTTAGCACGTACCCAAGGTTTGGGCCGTCAACTCCGAATACCGATCACTCATGTGTTCCTAGATTTGGTTAGCTAAGGTTTAACACATATTTGAGGTTAAATGTATCGGAGGCCAAATTCGCCACATAAATGAATTACTATAAACTCATTACATGTTTTCTTACAAGGTGGCAAACATTCAATAAAACATATTGGCATACAAGCCGGTGTAATCCGTTAGGACACAGGTTGCAGAAAACCATACCTGTCACCGGAGTCCACTTTACCCACGTCCACTTATGTTCCTCGAGCAATTCTCGAACAACTGTTGACATCACATGTTCTTTTATTAACATTGGGGTAACATGTTTTGTTTTAAGTCTAATGCTTATAACTTTCCCCGTCCACTTGGTTAAATAACTTTAACATTTTTAACTTGTTTTACCCTCACATTTAAATACAACTTTTCACCCCCTAATTGCCCTTTAAACTCACCTAACATGTCCTTAACAACCTTATGGCATCATTACCTATCAATCCCCGTCATCTCATATTATTTCATAACCTTAAACCATGTTTTTGGTCCGACCGACCCACCGTCCGACCCACATCTGGGTCGGTCCATTACAGACCCCTTTTACTTCCTTATAATCATGCCCGTCCGACCCACGTCCGACCCACCATTCTGGGTCGGTCCATGTGCGAACATTTTCCCTCCTTTGAAACTTGACCGACCGACCCATGTCCGACCCAACCTCTCGGGTCGGTCCATTACCGAACACTTCCCTAACATTTTACAGAGGCTCGACCGACCCATAAACTGGGTCGGCCCCTGGGTCGGTCGCCTCCTAAATTTACCCAAACTTTGTCAAATCTTCACCAAACTTCTCCTAAGTCCTCTTAATGTGTTCTAACATCATTTGGCACCTCAAACACACCCTTAAGATATTCTTAAACACTCACAAAACTATTTTTTCCCAATTCCTTAAACCTTTACTTATATCTCCACAAAATTCCTAACACTTACAATGTTTTCTCCTTATGATTTCTAGGTGGCATTTCACCTATAATGACCAAAATACCAAGGTGTATCCTCTACACCTTATCATCATCCCTCAACTTCTTTTCTTACTAACTAATCTCCTTTTCACATCATACCTAAACATCACTTGTTCCTTGAACATCAACATTACCTAACCTTAAGCAAACTCCTTCAAGACTTAAATACATCCTCAAAACACACATTGAATTCCTAGAACTTCCAAGATAACACCTAAATCCTTGCATCACTCTAAAACACCTTAATACCTGTTTCCCTCTCAAGCAAACATTCATCCACCTTTAATCCTTCCTAGTTCACCAAAACTCACTTACAACATTTAGAACTTCTTACACATTTCCCAAATTTGGCCATAGCTTCTCTAGTATATACCCACATCCAAACACTTAGGTTTCTACCTTATTTCATCCAAGAACACCTAAAATCCATCAAACACATTTTATACACAAACTTCACACATTAAGCACTACATCACAATATAGTGCATAACTTAAATTGCTTGGCACTTAGGCCCTTAAATGCATGGCTCTTAGGCCCTTAAATTGCATAAACCTTAAACACTGAATTTCCCACATAACAATGCCTTTGACCTGCAAATACACCCAACAATACATATTCCTTTAATAAACTCCTTGAGAGCATTTTACTAGCTCATTTACCATTTGCTCTTTAGGTAGTTTTAACAAGCATTATGAGCTTATTTCTCCTAAGGCATTAAACCACATTAAGATAGGTTGTTTACCTCTTTTCCTCACAAATTTCTTTCTTGTTTCCTTGTAGAACCGGTAGGGCATTTGGTCCCTTGCCAACAACTAACAATATACCAACATTGAAATGAGTATATAAGCTTTAAGCTTTATCTCATTGTAAACCCTAGTTACATATATTATCTTAAGGTATTAACATGATTGTTTTACCTTGGAATGGAAAGAGAGCTTGAATGAGTATCAAGAGAGGACCCCACCTAGTCCATGGAAGCTTGGAATGAAGCTAGAACAAGGCAATAATGACTCCATTAAGAGTGATTTTCGGACATGACAAAACATGAAGGAAATGTCATTTTTCTTTAGTTTCCTTACCTTGAAGCAAAGGAGAACAAGAATATGTGAAAAGGTGAGCTCTAGCTCCATTAATGGTGATTCTCCATGGCACCAAAATTGAGCTCTTGAAGATTTGAAAAGGTAGAAGTGTAGAGCTTGACCTAACTAAGACAAATATGGTCTTAGAATTTGATTTGGAGCTTGGAGTTGGATTTGGCAAGGAAATGAAGATGGAGAAGAGAGGTTGGTATAGAGAATCGTAAATGGAGGGGAGGGGAGAGAGCTTGAAGACTGTGAAATGAGAAGGGAAGGAAAGAATGAAGATGAGTTCTACTTTAGAAGATATTTATGTACTAAAGTAACTTCCTTCTTTTACTTTCTTTTCCTTCCTTCCTTTAATTTATTTTACATGGTGATGACTCCCTTACTAAAAACCGGCCCCCATAATATACTTAGGGGTAGTTTGGTCTTTGTTGACTCATTTATTACTTATAACATTATATGTTACAAACTAGTTATAAAAATCACTATTCACCAATAACAAGGCACATAGAAGTGAAATTTTTGATTTCCCACTAATATGGCCACCCAAATGTGATACTATATAGTACACATGTTAATTAAAGAGTAATGATGGACATTTAGCCATTCAAAACTCATTTACAAGACAATTTTTCAAAAACGTGCTTTAAGACTTCTTAAGCACATTTTGTGTTTTAACTTGTTTTCAAGCTTGGTTTTCTTTGGTAATTGATTTAATATGTTAATTAACATATAAATGAGGCATAGGTATGACCATTAGGTCTTATACAACATTTATCCCAAGCTTAGAGCACATTTTTGCTCATATTGACTTTAAGGTATTACCTTGTGTTTTTGTTTGGTTTCATTGTCTACCAAAGTTTCCTAAGGACTTAATTAGCCTTATAAAATCGTAATTAAACATTATCAAGTCTTGGTAGGCCCTTTGGGTCCTAACCAAGTTCACTCCAACCTTAGAGCATGTTTTTGCTCAAACCGTGTCTTAGTGTTTTATTGTGTTTTACCATGGTTTAACTATACCCTGATGTTCCTAAGGCACTTTTTAGCCTTTAGATAACACATTTAATCATTTAGTCAACATACCAAAGTTTGGGGTATTTCAATCTACCCCCCTTAAAAGAACTTCGTCCTCGAAGTTCACATTTCCTCGCATCATTGGATTAGAATACGGGAATTACTTATAGCCACAAGACTTCCATTACCAACCATCTTTCACGTCCAACCTCGGACTTAATGGTCCGGGCAACATATCCACCTTATACATAAAATATCATATTCACATGGTAACCTCGGACTCAATGGTCCGGGTACCTTCACCACACTTGCACCCATACAATATCCCTCAGACTCTTAGGTCTGGGTGACATAACCACATTTAGACTCATAGGTCTATGTAACACAACACATTTAGACTCATAGGTCTTGATAGCACACACTTTAGGAGATCAAAGTCAAATAACCCTTATCACCCATACCAAACAACATGTCATAGCATGTATATCAACAGAAATACCTTTTCCATCTCTCCATGGGCTCAAGTCCCATGTTGAGTACATATACACTGTGATCCCGCAGAACCCGGTCGCGATGGACACTTTCTGGTCCCCGTTCCTTTGGGAGATCAAAACATTCACTTAATTTTAACATATGTACTTCTCATGTCACCGGTCCGAAGACAAAGGCTCATACGTCCTCAGCTCGTGAGCAAGTACTACAAAAATATTCTTTACTAGGTTAAGTATATAAGAAGATCTTTATTCAAAATATTAATCGATTGTTTTTTTTTTTAAAACACCAATTGAAAATTCTTTTGAAAACACCATACAACTCCAAGTCCAGTTTATGCTCCTTGTATCTTTCTTAACATGGTTATTTGTAATTACTTATAGGGAGCTTCAAGAATCATCCAACACTGATGTGATCAGCATCGGTGTTGAACTATCTTTCCACCCCCAATTTGTGTTCGGCTTCCCTTGATCTCATGATAATCAAGTTTCACCTCCCCTTTCATTTTCAACCAACAATTAATTCAAGCATATCCCATTTTCTATCTTTGAATCCTTCTAGTCATAATCATTACATCTCCAAGGGATAGAACTCCGTCTATCAATCATCACCCAAATCCAACTTAATTCAAGTTACCTAGGGAATTTAATTCCCACTAGGTTCTATGTCGGTCTCATAACCCTTCATAAATCACAACACTGTATATATATACATATATTTTTCAAAATACAACATGGCTTACATTTATGCACCATCGGGGTTTTAGTTCCCCCGGAGTTTCTTTACTCCCTTCCACTTGTACTCTCACACACCACTGTTAACAAAATAACACACCTCCCACAATGGTATTCGCATCATCTGTGCGCACTACCACAATTTAACCACAATAAATGCGTATGTTTATATAAACACGCGCCAACCATCATAACAAATCATTTTGTGCTATGCACACCTAGTTCGCGTACACTTGTACGGTAAACACACTAAGTGGTTTTGCGCTCTACCCCCCCCCCTAAAAAGGGATTACGCCCACGTAATCAATCACTAAACCTTGGTTTAAAATGTTCCGCCGTCGTGAAGTGTTTTAACTTCCACGCGGCCCATTACACAATGGATTCTGATTAGAGGATCTTAATCATATTGGCGGTTTAGTCCCTAAACCAAAATTCGCATTGGAGTTGTAACTCTTAACCGTTTCGGTCCTGGCCTGTAAGGCTTCTAGGCATTGATACCTAGTCATCCATTCATATTCACAATGTATACCCGGTTCCTGATGCATGGCTCACTGGCCTCTGTTGCGCCATTCTGGTAATTATAGGGCTAGTTTGCCCCATTCGTTACTGTTAGTGTATTGTACAACTCCAATGTATTACCTTTATCGAGGTAACAATGGTTTTCTCAACCGACGCATGGTATCTTTTACCCTGAGCGAATTCGGCGAGTTTCAAAACTTTCCATCCACTTCTCCAATAGCTTACAGCGTAAACTACTATGTAATTCACAATGATTAACTTGCTTCTACCGACTTACTGTCGGTTGAGATTGAGCTACTACTTAGTGTGTAGTGCTCTCTCAGCTAATTACAACATCTGGGGTATATTCCATACCGATATTTGGCAGTTAATGCTACCGTAGTCACTTACTGTTAATCATGTCTCCACATTTGGTTTTGTACATGTATTCCTTCATTGCTGCTGGCCTTGCATGACCTATGCATCGGCCATTACAACATTATTCCTCCACAATTACCATGCTTCTGATTCCTAGCTATCCCACTTGATCATTACTCAACTGCAAAGTGCAATACCAAACACTCAGTCATACAGAGTGCAGAGGCGTAAACCCTTGACAGCAACTCTCTTATGCGATTGCGATAGGAATTTTCACTGAAATCCTTACCATTTAACACTTGCCACCGGCTTACTGCTCTGGTTCGTTTGCTATCGCTTAATGTTGTACCTCCACTGGGTTTTAACTCATAACTCTGCTCACTCCCATTTTATCATTTAACAATACTCACACAGCGGTCGCTTATTGCGCACCGTGTCCTTACTCATTATATAGCATCAACTTATACTGTATCCGCTATTATATTAGCTTCTGCTATTCAGCTAGGTTTATCTGGCCACTTATTTGGCTGATTTCTGTATATACCATTATCTTTCCCTTGAGCGTTGTTCGCTACACATTTAGCTTCACACACCTATGGTGATTGCTATCAACTTATCACACTTCCTCTGCGTACACAACTGGTACAAGCACTTCCTTTCGTGTTATTTTATTCAAATCACCCTGGGGTAATAACAACGTGGTCCATCCTCCACATATTCCTTGAACTTGATTCACACAACTACCGCTTCTGCGGTGTTACAATATTGAGAGGTATCCCCACTCTTAATGCAGTGGTTCGCTTACCACTCTATTTACTTATACCACATAAACTTTTACAATCAACCGAATTCATATAGCATGTCCTGCTTATGGCTTATAAGCCTTATTTGCCTTGAGCTGGGCTCATTGTAGGCTGTCCACACACATGTACTTCTCTGTACAAACATTACATGTTTAGAGGTTTGTAGTGGGCTCCATGACAAGGTCGTTGCATTCCGATTCCTTTCATGGATGCCCCTTAGGTTTTGTCAGTCCGTCTCCTGACAACTTATGTCTAATCTGGGTGTTAATTTAACAACCTTGTTGTTTTCTGTCATGTCATTTCATTCAACCATTGTTGATGCGAACACCCCTCAGGATTGCTCCTGGGTGTTGTTACGTTATGCCTTACATTTGTTTCACACTTTTTGGTACATTCAGTTACTATCTTCTTCTGAAAAAATCAACATTTCCAGACAGTGTAGGTACTGATTCTGGGAGTTTCATCCCGTTCTTTGCACATTAATGTGTCCACATTAGGCATCTGCCTTGCCCTGCTTTTCAGCTATCATGTTTATCCCTGGGGATCCTTAAGACATATAAGATGTGTTTATATTACAGTTAGTGCGTTTCGCACCTCCTGACTCTTAAACATTTCCTTGAAAGGAATTCATTAATTCCTTTAGTCTCGTTAATTTAACTGAGTTCCTCTACTTCAAGCATTCCTCGTTTTTTTTTTTTTTTTTTTTTTAGCTCCTGTTGATTTATACTGCTGACCGTAGACGGAGTCGACTACTTCCCGTGCTTCGGACTCTACCGGTATACATATATGGGGTATCATACTGATACATTACTACTTACCCAACTAACCTATAAGTAGGTCTGTCAGGTCCACATGCTCCTATCGGAGTGCGGTCGTCCCACAACACAGTTGGTACACTTGTAGTGTCCGTCACACGCCTAGGTGAAGTATTCTGTCGTCAACTCCCTTATATTGTCCTGTGACAATATTCATTCCTTGCTTCCCGAACTTAATCGAGGGAAGGTTTATCCATTGTTGTATCCTTGTCAACTGTCCTTGGTTTTACTGGTTTAGTTTAAAAGAAGGTTGGAAAGAAGTGTTGGTTTGAAGGAAAATCTGGTTGAAAAGAAAAGGGTTTGCGAAGATTAGGTTTGAAAGAAAAATTTCCATGGTTTCACAACATCTTCTCACCTTAGCCAAGTCTAGCTTCTTGCTGACTGGTGTACTTCCAATTACAGAGGTTAGGCTAACAGGCCCTTCCACTGTTATGACGATCACATTTAACTCCATGGTACTTTTCCAAGTACCTGTAGTGGTTATGAATTTCCCGAACAGCCCTGTTATAGCAGCACTTGCTATGGCAAGTGCGCCATGCTAACTGGCTATCGGTTTGACACATACCGGTTGTGGTATTGTTTTGACACATATTGTCATCAGTGGCCTTGTTGGCCCACACTGATCTTACTGTCTTGATAATTACTCTTCTAAGTGATTTCTCACTGTTTTCACATAATAATCATTAACTAGGGTGTTTCCCATTCTGGGAGACCCCTTTTCCTTAGTATTGTATTCTCTTTGTAGCCCGTTCCACGTATTTGGGCACTACATTGTAGTTCCCTTGTCTGTTGATATACTGTTGGTGTATTATTCATCAATTGCGGTCCCGTAGACACTTGTCTCGGGTTTCTTTAATCCATTTCTTGCCTGTTGCACGGTAGGTGCGTTGCAAGCTGGTTATGCTCGACTGCTTGGCATGTCGACCCAGGTTGCCGGAAATTCTATTCCTCTATACACAAAATCCTTCATTTGTCGCTGTGGAATGCGGTTAACATTGTTTAGATGGAGACCGTCTCCGGGATTCCCAGTTTTTCGGGATCTACCGTATGACAGGTTCTCCGTACCCTAAGGGTATTTAATAACAGCCAGATCGGGTATCCCCGAGTAAGAGAGGACTTCCATCTCTCTGGCGTTGTTTCCCAGGTTATATAACAGGGATTGTGGAGGGTGGGATGGATATTGTAGGTTTCCAGTAGTCACTGGTAGTTCCTAACTAGCGTATCTCTCACGCTATCACTCAACCCTTAACCCAAAGTACTTAAACCCTAACTCGGTACTTCCTAAGCTCGGTAATTCAGTCATCAGAGCGATACTTCGCTCTGATACCACTTTTTGTAACACCCCATCCAACAACAACCACATAACAACAAACTGCAGCGGAAATTCAACTCATCACATTACTTATTCCAATGGTGTTACACGCCGTTAACCACCCACGTGGCTAACAAGGCTAATACAATACATACACAATTATATCGGTCTGATGGACTAGATTCCCGAGCAACTACACAATACATTCCTCATTCCAATTCAACATTTATTATATACATACATTCCCACTGTACCGAGTATTTACAAACTGCTGCCGATAACAATTTCGGTCTTACTACACCTACTGTATACATACACTTAAAAGTTTACCCATGTACAACGACTACCCGTCCTACTCTCGAACGGCTTCCAGCACTTCTGTACCTGAAATAGGAAAAAGAAGAGAAAGGGGTGGCCCCAAGGGGCTCAGCACCTTTGCTGGTATGGTAATCCCGCAGCCCGCATGCTACCGGGCCACGCACGACTAATTGTCGTCTTAGCATGCAGTTGATTATATTTAAATCATGCATACAAACCATAAACATACCACACATAATAATATTTCGCCTCAATGGGCTCAACCTATAACCAAAACATCCACACTTAACCAACCATCCAATGATTCCTTAAACCCTAGAGTGGCTCTCCTCTAAACGGAGCTACTTCCTTAACGAACGACGTGTACCCATCAATCGGGTTATCCTTAAACGCCTCTTGTCACAACTGGGGTTCATTTCCATGATCCACACATTCCATATCATACATCATAACTCTTTTCTCACATAACAAAACATAGCAAACCTTTCTTGCTTCCATGTACCCATGACCACATTGCATTCATTTAAAACATCCAATATATATATTTATACCAAAGCATAGCAAGGGAATTTGCATAGTATTATAACATCACATAACACCATATAAATCGGTTCTCACAAGGAACCTTCCACCATAGTTAGTATACCAGTGAGCCTAGAGATTTTTACCAATCCCATGTTAAGCTCGTTACCATCCTCGTTACCGTCCGGTTATATAGAACGGTTAACTTATACCCAAGGTGTGTCGGATATAGTAATCCCAAGCACACCGAAATAACATAACCATTAGTATGCCCCCGTGGCCCGACGTGAGTCAGTAATATAGCTTTGGTTAAGCTAAAGGGGAAAGTTGGAAACCCAATGGGAAGACAACCTTAACATACACAGAGGGTCGAACCTATAATGGCACGAACCCCCATCCTCACACGCGTGGCCGGAACAGACCGGACTCCTCACCCCCCATTAGTATACATACATTAAATATTAAGTGGTTAGAGACCCATTATGGAGCCTACCACATCCACAACCATACGGTATCATAACCGAGTTAAGCACACAAGGGAGGTTCACACACTTGCATACAACAACAATATCCAACTAACTCACACATAGCCGTGGTTAGCACGTACCCAAGGTTTGGGCCGTCAACTCCGAATACCGATCACTCATGTGTTCCTAGATTTGGTTAGCTAAGGTTTAACACATATTTGAGGTTAAATGGTATCGGAGGCCAAATTCGCCACATAAATGAATTACTATAAACTCATTACATGTTTTAATCTTACAAGGTGGCAAACATTCAATAAAACATATTGGCATACAAGCCGGTGTAATCCGTTAGGACACAGGTTGCAAGAAAACCATACCTGTCACCGGAGTCCACTTTACCACGTCCACTTATGTTCCTCGAGCAATTCTCGAACAACTGTTGACATCACATGTTCTTTTATTAACATTGGGGTAACATGTTTGTTTTAAGTCTAATGCTTATAACTTTCCCCGTCCACTTGGTTAAATAACTTACATTTTTAACTTGTTTTACCCTCACATTTAAATACAACTTTTCACCCACCTAATTGCCCTTTAAACTCACCTAACATGTCCTTAACAACCTTATGGCATCATTACCTATCAATCCCCGTCATCTCATATTATTTCATAACCTTAAACCATGTTTTTGGTCCGACCGACCCACCGTCCGACCCACATCTGGGTCGGTCCATTACAGACCCCTTTTACTTCCTTATAATCATGCCCGTCCGACCCACGTCCGACCCACCATTCTGGGTCGGTCCATGTGCGAACATTTTCCCTCCTTTGAAACTTGACCGACCGACCCATGTCCGACCCAACCTTCTGGGTCGGTCCATTACCGAACACTTCCCTAACATTTTACAGAGGCTCGACCGACCCATAAACTGGGTCGGCCCCTGGGTCGGTCGCCTCCTAAATTTACCCAAACTTTGTCAAATCTTCACCAAACTTCTCCTAAGTCCTCTTAATGTGTTCTAACATCATTTGGCACCTCAAACACACCCTTAAGATATTCTTAAACACTCACAAAACTATTTTTCCCAATTCCTTAAACCTTTACTTATATCTCCACAAAATTCCTAACACTTACAATGTTTTCTCCTTATGATTTCTAGGTGGCATTTCACCTATAATGACCAAAATACCAAGGTGTATCCTCTACACCTTATCATCATCCCTCAACTTCTTTTCTTACTAACTAAATCTCCTTTTCACATCATACCTAAACATCACTTGTTCCTTGAACATCAACATTACCTAACCTTAAGCAAACTCCTTCAAGACTTAAATACATCCTCAAAACACACATTGAATTCCTAGAACTTCCAAGATAACACCTAAATCCTTGCATCACTCTAAAACACCTTAATACCTGTTTCCCTCTCAAGCAAACATTCATCCACCTTTAATCCTTCCTAGTTCACCAAAACTCACTTACAACATTTAGAACTTCTTACACATTTCCCAAATTTGGCCATAGCTTCTCTAGTATATACCCACATCCAAACACTTAGGTTTCTACCTTATTTCATCCAAGAACACCTAAAATCCATCAAACACATTTTATACACAAACTTCACACATTAAGCACTACATCACAATATAGTGCATAACTTAAATTGCTTGGCACTTAGGCCCTTAAATGCATGGCTCTTAGGCCCTTAAATTGCATAAACCTTAAACACTGAATTTCCCACATAACAATGCCTTTGACCTGCAAATACACCCAACAATACATATTCCTTTAATAAACTCCTTGAGAGCATTTTACTAGCTCATTTACCATTTGCTCTTTAGGTAGTTTTAACAAGCATTATGAGCTTATTTCTCCTAAGGCATTAAACCACATTAAGATAGGTTGTTTACCTCTTTTCCTCACAAATTTTTTCTTGTTTCCTTGTAGAACCGGTAGGGCATTTGGTCCCTTGCCAACAACTAAACAATATACCAACATTGAAATGAGTATATAAGCTTTAAGCTTTATCTCATTGTAAACCCTAGTTACATATATTATCTTAAGGTATTAACATGATTGTTTTACCTTGGAATGGAAAGAGAGCTTGAATGAGTATCAAGAGAGGACCCCACCTAGTCCATGGAAGCTTGGAATGAAGCTAGAACAAGGCAATATAATGACTCCATTAAGAGTGATTTTCGGACATGACAAAACATGAAGGAAATGTCATTTTTCTTTGAGTTTCCTTACCTTGAAGCAAAGGAGAACAAGAATATGTGAAAAGGTGAGCTCTAGCTCCATTAATGGTGATTCTCCATGGCACCAAAATTGAGCTCTTGAAGATTTGAAAAGGTAGAAGTGTAGAGCTTGACCTAACTAAGACAAATATGGTCTTAGAATTTGATTTGGAGCTTGGAGTTGGATTTGGCAAGAAATGAAGATGAAGAGGAGAAGAGAGGTTGGTATAGAGAATCGTAAATGGAGGGGAGGGGAGGAGCTTGAAGACGTGTGAAATGAGAAGGGAAGGAAAGAATGAAGATGAGTTCTACTTTAGAAGATATTTATGTACTAAAGTAACTTCCTTCTTTTACTTTCTTTTCCTTCCTTCCTTTAATTTATTTTACATGGTGATGACTCACCTTACTAAAAACCGGCCCCCATAATATACTTAGGGGTAGTTTGGTCTTTGTTGACTCATTTAATTACTTATAACATTATATGTTACAAACTAGTTATAAAAATCACTATTCACCAATAACAAGGCACATAGAAGTGAAATTTTCGATTTCCCACTAATATGGCCACCCAAATGTGATACTATATAGTACACATGTTAATTAAAGAGTAATGATGGACATTTAGCCATTCAAAACTCATTTACAAGACAATTTTTCAAAAACGTGCTTTAAGACTTCTTAAAGCACATTTTGTGTTTTAACTTGTTTTCAAGCTTGGTTTTCTTTGGTAATTGATTTAATATGTTAATTAACATATAAATGAGGCATAGGTATGACCATTAGGTCTTATACACATTTATCCCAAGCTTAGAGCACATTTTTGCTCATATTGACTTTAAGGTATTACCTTGTGTTTTGTTTGGTTTCATTGTCTACCAAAGTTTCCTAAGGACTTAATTAGCCTTATAAAATCGTAATTAAACATTATCAAGTCTTGGTAGGCCCTTTGGGTCCTAACCAAGTTCACTCCAACCTTAGAGCATGTTTTTGCTCAAACCGTGTCTTAGTGTTTTATTGTGTTTTACCATGGTTTAAACTATACCCTGATGTTCCTAAGGCACTTTTTAGCCTTTAGATAACACATTTAATCATTTAGTCAACATACCAAAGTTTGGGGTATTTCAATACCAATCTACCCCATACTTTCTATTTTTACAATTTTGACACAAAACTTTATAAAATGTTATAATTTTTATTAAATTCATTTAAAAACCCTAAATTCCTCTAAATTAAGCCCACGGCTTTATATTTTCCAGTAATTACGATTTGGCCCCAAACTTAATTATATAAGCATAAATCTAACTAAATAAGCTTATAAACTCAAATTAAAATGGCCTAATGACATGGCCCTTATTACAACCTTGAACTTGCAAAATAACTTACACTTTAAATGTCTCAAAATATAGTATAAACTCACGGCCTCACTTTAGTTAAATTATTTTTCCACATAATGTCATAATTTGACCATTATGTTAATTAAATCACTTAAATGACTAGCTTAATTTATCTTAGTCATTTTTTTTCCATTTCTAGGTTAATATAACCCATATTAATTACTCCACTCTTGGCATAATTTATATATATGCTGAGAAATCATAAAATCATAAGTTTTAAGGTGTTTATACATTGATTTCTCCTTGTATGAGCTCGGCCACTTGAAGGAAAATTCACCACATCATTTAGAAATGTTTAATACACCAAATAAGATATGGTTACACTCCAAGCTTGAGCTTAACCATAAGGAACAATTAATGTAAGATTTAAGGCAAAAATCACCTTAAAAATGCAAGGGAACTTCAAGAGGAATTCAGCCTGATTTAAACACACCACAAGGTGTTAAATTCATCATATGGACATAGGAAATAGCTAGACAACAACAAGCTGCTGTCGTTAATAGGTTTTACCTTGGCAAAATGCCTTAAAAGAGGGTATTTGCTTTAGATCTCGGCCACCTTGCTCCAAATGGCTAACCAACTGATTGAACATGTAAATATGAAGATTATGAGTGTATAAACTCATAAAAATCAATGGAAGAAAAATCGGATGGAGAGTAGAGAGGCTTAAGGTATGTTTTACCTTAAAATGCAAATTTGAGCAACCTTGGCCCCTAGACTTGCTTCAGCCGAGTTTGGTGCTTGTTCTAACCTTAGAAAACTGATAATGAGCCATAGGAATTGATGAGCCACGAGATCTAAGTGTAGGTAGTGAAGAGATGAAGAAAAGAGCTAAAAATGGCCTTAAAACCTTACCTTAAGAGCTTAGAGTTTGAATTGTCTTCCTAACTCAAGAACAAGGCTTGAGGGTTCTGGGAAGGCTGCTTCAGGCTGGAATGGAGCAAGAGGCAAGGGAATGATTGGAATGGCTTATTGATTTGAAAAAGTTACTTTACTATGCTAAATTGGTATTAGGTGGTAATTGGCAATCAATGATGTTGTGCTGTCTCCCCTCCTCCTTGCCTGCCGACAGCCATGGTGTCAAATGGGTCAATTAATTGACCATTGACCAAAACTTGGTCAATTGTCCAAAAATGCACTATTGGGTTACTATTCATACTTAAATGGCATATTTTGTTTTTTATTTTCAAACTTTGATTTAGACTTATAAAATAGTCTATCATGTCAAATTAATGATTTAATGATAAACTCCAGTCTTTAAAATGACAAAAAGTCATTATCTTAAAGCTCATACACAAAAACGTGCTTTAAGGTGTTTTAGTGCACATTTTTGTGTCACCAGTTGTTTCTGAGCTTAGTTTTCTTTGAGAACGGTTTTGTTGTGTTCCTTACTTCATTATTATACTTAGGAATCCACTTTGAATCCTATTTGAGGTCATACAATCTTTATGGTGCTTTAAAGCACATTTTTGGCTTTACCGATCTTAAGATGTGTTTTGCCTTGTTGAGATCTTTTAGATTGTTCCCCAATAATATTTAGATGGTTATTAACCATCTTAGATCATTAATAGATCATTTAATTAAGTTTTAAAGGTTAGGGGTATTTCACAACCTCACTCGAACAATACTGCACTCATGATTTTATCTATGCTGCATTATCATTAATCGATACAGTACCTCACGTAGATTTGACCAAATCACTTACGACAATTCATTAAACACTTCAAGACAACACTCTGATGATATGTAAAGTGGGTCACATTCATATTACTCATTACCACATCATCAATTCATGATCACACACTCATTAGCTCATGATTATTCACCTACAACACAAATGAACTGGTTCTCTCACTCACAGTAAATCAAGTACATTAATGTATTAATTGTAATGACCCCAAACCACCCTAGGAGTTAGGGACGTTACACGTCACATATATATTACCTAATAACGCAAGGCATTAACTCATGAAACCGAAACTGGAACAAAGTACTCTTTTATTAACTAAAACCATGACGATTATAATGCTTAAACATTTACATATACAGAGCAGAAGCCAAACTATAATACATAACTGAGTAAAATACAAAGGCCTCAGGCCATAGTTACAAATGCAAAAAGAAAAGCAAAACCGAAAGCAAAGCAGAATCTTCGAACAGAGCTTAGACATGCAAATCAGATGGAAGTAGGGGTGAGCCAAACTATAGCTCAGTAAGGCATAAACTTCATCACCTGAGCATGCTCAAAACATATAATGAACATATACATATACATATACGAATACATTGCTGAACCAAAACAGATCAACAGTCGAAGCGGAAACAAGACAGAGGAAGAAGCTTTCCCAAATCAGATAAAGAGTGACTTAGAACAGAAACATAGAGCTTAGCAAACAGAGGTGGGACACTAGAAACCAGTTGACACATCAGAAGGGCAAACATTAAAGCCCTATGGATCTGTAGATCCCACACATAAGTCGTTTAGATTACTATGGACTCGTCGGTCACTAAATATCCAGGGGACTCTGAGAGCAAATAAAAGGGAACCTGAGGAACAAACAGAAGGAATTCCTATACAACATGCTATGGGACAGCCAAACCTGACTATCCAAGGCTCAGAAGCTAAACATCTAGGTCCCAAAACAGAAGCTTTGCAAAACAGAGCATAAGCCTTTAACCAATAGAACTGATGACAAAAGCAAATCAAACAGATCAAAGTCTTAACAAAATGAGAGTCGTATACCGACTAACACATACGAAAGCCCAACGGACATTAGAAGCTCAAACGCTCCTTTGGAGCATGATAAAGGTCAGAAGCTTAATAAAGGTTTTCAGAATGACAAAAAAACTCACTTTCGCAAGCTAAAACACATCAAAACAGGTAGTACACGCTGAAAGGAAACCAACGCCTCATAACGGCACTCAAAACAGAGCTAAAATGCAAAAGTTATGCCAAAACAGACCCGTGTCGGGACATGCGTCCGACCTTGCATGTCCAGACCCAGGACAAGAACTGAAAACACAGACGTACGGACATATGTCCACACTTACATGTCCAGAAAAACTCTGAGAAATTCCTACGCGGGTGTCCAAACTTGAGTCCAGGCTTGCAAGTTCGGACACAAGTTGAACTACAAACCCAGAGAATGTCCTCGCACCTTGTCCGGACTTACATGTCCGGAAGGAAGTTTGGACACCACACAAAACACGGCAAAACAAAAGCGTCCGAAGCCACATCCGGACTTACATGCGTCCGGACACTGTAAAAACTGCCGAAAACTGCCAAAATCTTTCTAAACAAAATAACAATTCGAAACACACTTTCCACGGGGTTTTGACAGATCGAAAATGCAACACAAACATGCAGAACATCACAATCAAAGGAGCACATATTCATATATGGAAAAACGAACAAAACCAGAAATTCCCTGTTGTTGAACACACACACTCGAATTCATTCACCACCTACCTCACATCTGACGCAAAGCCATTTGCATGGACCTGACAATAAACCCTACTCGAATCTAAACCCGAAATCAAGAACACTCAAATAATGCAAATGAAGCCCAGCTCGAAAAGGGGAAGAACCGGAATGGAGGATGACATCCATACTCGAAATCTCGATACAAAGATTCCCCGAATACAACGATGGAGCACCAAATCATTTGGAATGGAGAAGAAAAATTAAAGAAGAGAAATAAGGGAAGTTGAGAGGGAATATGCAGAGCGCGAGTTTAGAGGAGAAGGAAAGAAGAACTATCAAGATGACTGATCCAGAAACCAAAATGAGAAATGATAAAATAGAAGTTAGGAAATATAAATGAAATTAGTTTTCTAACTCTCTAATTAATATTAAGTCCAAAATGACAAGATTAGCTCTCCTGCATTCTAACTTAGGAAATATGTCGTTGATGACATAATCCCACTTAAATAAGTTGAGGATGATATTAAGCTCCCTAATGAATTTGAAACGAAATACAATAAATAATAAAAAAATGGGCATAGCATTAATGATACTGCTTACCAAAATTGAGAAAAAAAGATAATGAATCTATAGTGGTTTTTGTATATAAAAGAGAAGGAATTAGGGCTAAGAAAAGGGGTATGCTGGCACGCCTCAACAGAGGCACTCGGCCTCTCTCCAATTCTCACCAGGCCACCGCCACTACATCACGACTTCACCATCGCATACCACCACCGCCAGTCACCATCATCGTACCACTTTCACCATCATCCATCATTCACTACCACCACATACAACTCCACCATTGCTATCACTTCACACTTTTGATAGGGAATGAATGCAAAGACACATAACGACAGAAATCAGAGTGGAGAATCTTCTTAATAGATTTTCTTCTTCCTTTTTATCTAATTTTCAATGTGTTCTTCCTTTGTTGTCTTTGTTACTTTTAGAGTCATGTTGGCGTAGTTTGATAAGCTCCCTAGATTGGGATAGCAAACCAGATCTTTAGAATTATTATGTAATCTTTACGCTAATTATATAATTGCAGTAGTTTAATTCATGTTCTTCACGTGCTTTAATTCTATGATCAATTATTAAAGCAATGTTTGTCGTTTTCTGACCTACATGCGAGAGCTAAAATAGTTAACAAGACATAGGAAGTTAAACCGGATTAACAAATAGAAGTGTGATCCCGCCTATAGGTAATCTAACTCCAATTATAAAAACTGTTATTAACGTGATTGGTTTATGTTCGAATTAGAGTATTAATGTAACACCCCAGTTTCAAGTCGATGGTAGATATTGTTTGCTTTGCCGCAGCTCAAGGTTTTATTTTTGACGGTTAACTAGTTACACCACTAAAAAAGCGTCACACTAGAGTGGCCAAGCAGAAGCAGAAAGCCCGACCCATGTTGAATATTGTCCCCTGTGGGTTTTGTTCTGGAGGGTCAACATATACACCACTCCAGACGCGTCACATAAGGAAGAGGTATCCATGCACCTATAAGGCACACTTCATTCTCCTCTTCAACCGATTTGGGAGGAACACCATGCCGTTGTACCCCTCTTAGGGAGCTCTGTGCTCTCACGGGCTCATTGACACACCGACCTGGCTCTGATACCATCTGTAACACCCCATATGAGCAACTACCAATAAACCTAGCTCCCAAACCATCAGGTTTGAAAACTAGCCAATTTAGGCCCTTAATCCTCACTATGGATTAAAAGTAGAAGGCCTGGTTATTGTAGTCAACCCATATGTATCCATAGAAATCAATCACTTTACTACTCATATCCCGATGTGGGATGGGGGTATTCCCCCCCCCCCCCCACTTAAAGAATGTGGCGTCCTCATCGCAAGCCTAATATCCAAGTCCCTTGGACCTCCTCGGTAGGTGTTAGATAGCCCATCCTGATACGGTCCTAAGTCCACTTTGACACCATCTGTGATAGCCTAGCCTAATCAACCCACATATATGATATTATCTACTTTGGCACGCAGGCCGCACAGATTTGATCCTAGGGTTTCCTAGCCCCAAAACGTGTCACACTAGAGTGGCCCAGCAGAAGCAGAATGCCCTGCCCATGATGGATATTATCCCCCGTGGGGTTTTGTTCCGGAGGGTCAACATATACACCTCTCCAAACACGTCACACAAGGAAGAGGAATCTATACACCTATAAGGCACACTTAGTTCTCCTCTCCAACCAATGTAGGAGGAACACCACGCCGAGAGTTACACTCACCCCCCGGTTCGAACTCATGACGCCTGGCCCCCTCTCGCATACTCTAACCGGCTAAGCTATGGAACAATGTCAAATACATTTTAAAAACCCATATGGGTATAATAGACATCAGTAGGCACATAACTTATCAAACAACAACATCAGAATAATTTCAATCACCAATAAACAATATCACAATCCAATTCTAGGATGATAGGAGTTACCAAAGTTCCATAATTCATAAGTTCCAATAATTGGTACCACAATAGAGTTGGGACCGATCCAGTTCATCCTCACTCTAATTTCTTAAATGTGCACACCCCTAAAAGTTTTACCGACTAATGGAGTAGATCATAGAGCTTAGCTGCGGTCTGAAATTCAATAGCGCCAAGATAAATTAGCCAAACGCCTTTTTTCAATTCCAAAATAAACCTCTCATCAACTCCAGAATATAATAGCCAATTCAATAATCATATAATACTGAAATTCTCAACCACCTCAAATACCTCATACAATCAATATCATATCAACATTACAAGCACAGTTTTCACATTCACAACTAATACGATGAACATCAAAAATACCACACTGAATCACAAAGTAAAATTGGTGAACATGAGGTTTACTTGGAATCTATGCCAAAATAGACCATAAGTAATGATCACCCACAATCAGTTATCTAGCACGCTTCACCCACAACACTCGGAATCTATAGTTTAATATAACCATTGTTAGCACATATTACAACTATTTCCATCCCTTTCCCTAAGATATTTATAACAACCTATTTATAAAATAAAACTATATCCATCTCAAGCTAATTAAAAGCAAATTTACCCGAAAATATATACTAATTCCTTATCTAAATAGTCTACTAAAGTAATCAACAAGGGTAATAAATCAAAATATATATATATATATATATATATATATATATATAAACATATATATATTTCACAACTTACAACATCAAGTATCTAAAAGTAATACCTTGTTCAGAAATTTTGGATATGTAAAGAAAATTAACTTTTATAAACAATACATATATTTTTATAATAATTTGACAAAGGTCCCCAACCCGAAACTTGGATCACCTTTCCAATACTAAAACGTAAAAACAAAAACAAACCTTATATGTTTAAAGAAGGAAAAGAAATAATAATATATAATTATAATAGTAATAGTTTATAGAAGTCGTACATAGATTGAATTTGCTTCCCCAATAAAGTGAATCAAACATGCCATCTAAAGTGGAAAAGGGGACAATAAAATATTATATGTATAATGATAGATGACATGATAATATAAAACGTACAACAATTCTCTCTTTAAGTATAGTAAGATTTGACAACTGACTAATATACTGTTTGCTTTGATAGGATAGAAAACAAATAAACTCTTCAAATTATCATCAGAACATGAAAGAAAGTTGAAAAGAAAAAAATGGTAAGGGAAAATTCATGATATACCCCTGTTTTCTTTCGTAATTCACAATATACCCCTATGATTTTTGTAATTCAATTTTAAACATACTTAAATGTTGTCCAAAATTGATGAAACTTTACATGGACGATGATAAAGTGTTATATTTTGGTCCAATGTCAAATTTGAAGTTTTTTAAGCTCACATGTGACCTGTGGGACCCAATGAACATGTGACTGCTCATTGGGTCCCACAGGTCACATGTGAGCTTAAAAAACTTCAAATTTGATATTGGACCAAAATATAACACTTTAGCATTGCCCATGTAAAGTTTCATCAATTTTGGACAACATTTAAGCATGTTTAAAGTTGAATTACTAAAACCACAGGGGTATATTGTGAATTACGAAAGAAAATAGGGGCATCTCGTGAATTTTCCCAAATGGTAAATACTCCCTCCTTCCTGAATTGACCGTCATGTTTGTTTTATGGTACACTTTTCTACTTCAATATTAAGCATATAAGATAAAATAATTTTATAAAACTAAATTTTGTAATATATAATTTATCATGTAAGGAATCATATGCAAAACTTAAATTTTAAAAATTATTTTATCTTATATGTTAAATGTTAAAGTCAAACAATCATCCAAATAGTAAACATGAAGGTCAATTCAGGACGGGTGAGTATATTTATGAGAAGGAGAGGAACCGAACAACATGTACCCAAAAGAAAAGCGTTCAAATTTTTGTAGATTTGGCATAAGAGAATGCGGCAGTGATGAAAGTGAAAATAAAGTAACTGGCCTGACAGCGACATATAGACTACTCAATAACGGTTAAACTTTAAAGAAGATGGAGCTGGTGTCGGTCAAATCAGAAGAGAGAATTATTTATAGAAAATAATTAGGGTTTGGTCATTGGAGTAAAGAGAGAAAAAAGTTGGAGAAGATTTAGTGCAAAAAAAATAATAAAATAAAAAATCTAATTAATATACAAGATAATGGAAATTATAAAATTTCACTAAAACTCCCTTAATATAACCATGTGATATACTAATTTGGTCTAACAATGCAAGAAGAAGAAAAATGGTAGAGTATAAAACCAATTGGTGATTAATTAAACTTGCATTAAATACCTTTGATAAAATATAATCTTTAAGTGTTGTTAAATATATATATATTGACCCTGGTAAAATATCATATATAAATTAGCTTTTAAAATAAATAAATAAACAATAGACTTTGAATTTGATAAATTTAAATAATACGTGGAACCCAAAAAAAACTAAACTAATATTATACTAATTTATGGTAATTCATTAGGTTATAGATCGAGGAAGGATAGGTGACTAGTGTTTGAATGCTTGAGTGTAAATGTTTAACTATTTATGACTAACATGTACGTGTGTAGAATGGTGACCACACAAGAAGGGAGGCCTTTTGAGGCTAGGAAACCCCGAGAACAAAATCGTGCGGCCTGCGTGTTAGAGCGGACAGTATCTCAATAGTGGGATATTGGACTGTTACAGTTGGTATCAGAGCTAGACCCAGGTCGGTGTGGCTCACGAGGGCCCTGGGCTCCCAAGAAGGGTGGAGTGTAATACCCTTGAGGTTTACCTCTCAGATCGATTGGAGGGGAAAACGAATCACTCCTTATATGGGTGGGGATACCTCTCCTTGTTGTGAGGTCTTTTGTGGCTAGGAAACCCTGAGAACAAAACCGTGTGGCCTGCGTGCCAGAGTGGACAATATCACAATAGTTGAATACTAGGTTGTTACAGATAGTATCAGAGGCGGTGGTCGGATCGATGTGCCAGTGACCCGCAAGGGTATTGGGCTCTCTCCAGGAGGAGTGAGTGGTGTGCCACAAAACAAATCCCACATCGGTTGAAGAGGAAAACGAAGCACTCCTTATAAGGGTGTGGATACTTCTACATGGTAGACATGTTTTGAGAGGTGTAACTAGTTGACCCTCAGAAACAAAATTGTGAGCTATGGCAAACCAGACAATATTTACCAGTGACTTGAAACTAGGCTGTTACAGACGATATCAGAGCCAGTGGTCAGATCGATGTGCTAGTGACCCACGGGGGAACTGGGCTCTGAAATACCCCGACCTTAAATATGGCGATTAAAATTATCCTAATAGGTATTTAAGAGCCTAACAATGCTTAAGTAATATTGGAAATGGAAAATAACTCCAAAAGAAATAAAGAAACGCTTAAAAAGTGAAAAACGCTAAATAAGCGTTAAATAACCATAGGAGGTATGAGACCTCGGTTAGCGTATTATATGGATTCTAAAGGCTTAATGAAGCCTAAATAATATATGGGAACAACTCCCGAAGAAAACGGATCCAAATAATGTAATAAAACGCTAATAGAGCTTTAGCACACGTTTTTCGAGAAAACCCGAAAACGTGACTTTAAGTGGTCAAACGAACCCATAAAAATTATAAGTCATTAAATAACTATTATTAAGAATTAATGGAAGCTTAATAACCAATAAAATCAAAGAAACGAGAAAATTCCGGAAAACGGGCCCGGTTAGTGAATAGTGCTAAACCGGGTAAATAAACGAGCGTTTTCTGTAAAAGACGAAAAACGCTCCAACTAGTAATACATGTGGGGGCTGGTTTTTAATGGGCTAATTAACCCCTCTCTCTCTCACACACACACTAACAAATAAACAAATCAAAAAGCAAAAGTGATAAAGTAAAAAGGTATTTACCTTTTCTCTCACTTCCCACTCTCTCCTTTCTCTACTCTCTCTCCCCCATTTCTTCTTCCCAGCCGATCTCTCCCTCCTCTCTCTGCTGGTTGGCGATTTTGGAAGCTCCCCATAACAACAATGGCTTCTCTATCTTCTTCTTCATGCTCTACCTCCATGTGAGCTCCAAATGCAAAAATAAATATATATTCTTGCTCCCCTCATTCTCCTCTACACTTCTCTCTTTTCAAAATCCAAAAAGGAGGAAGTTCATCTCCATGGGTTTTCCCCATTCAAAGAGAAATTAGCATCAATGGGTAGCTTGGAGTCTTCTCTCTCCGTTAAGGTAAAAATCTCCATGAAAACTTCATGTTTTCTCCACCTCCTTTGAAACCGATTTTTGCCCCTTTGTAACACTCTATCTCTCTCTCTCTCTTTTGAGCATAAATTCAACCTTGCAATGGTGTTTTAAACATTTCAATGAACTAGCATTGTGTTTTAAATATTTCAATGAACTAGCATTAATCTAAGGGTTAGTATGTTAATTACATTAATTTTGTGTTCATTGGGTGATGGGAATGGAGTTTGGCAACTCCATTCCCCATATGGCCGATTTGGGCAAGAAAGAGAGAAGGAGGAGAAATGGAAAAGAAAGAAGGAAATAAGAGCTTAAGGTAAGAGCTCCTTCTTAATGCTCAATTTTAATGCATTGGAGTAATGGGAATGGGTAAACTAATAAAAGAACCCAAAATATAGCAATAGTATTGTAGTTATGGAAATTTGAGTATTTGTGAGCAAGTATGTGGATTGTAGGCCTTAGAGCCAAATAATTTGTGTATGAGTATTGGAATTGTTGATTGATGAAGTATTGATGTATTGGTATTGCCTTGAGTGCTGGTAGGACCCTTGTATGGGTGTGGCTAGAATAGGAATGATTTTGGTGATAATGGATATATGTGGACAAGTAAAGATTTTGGTGATAATGGATATATGTTGAAATGAAGTGAGGAGAAATTGTGTATATGGATTTAGAAATGAGTAAAGAATTTGGTGGATGAACTAAGGTGATTTAGAGGGTTTAAGTAGTGCTAAAACATGTGGGAATGTATTGGTAAAGGTTAGGGAAGTAATGAGTAAGAGGAAGGATTGAAAACAGAAATAAAAATGCAAATACTGGACTTGACCGGACTTGTAAGGTCGGCCGAGCCCAGATTTGCAAAGACGGAAACCTACTGGAATGGACCGACCTTGCGACCGGACTTGCAAGGTCGGTCGGCCAAAAAATTTTCCCATCATGTAACCTACTGGAATGGACCGACCTTGGGACCGGACTTGCAAGGTCGGTCGGCCTGAAATTTTCACGTACCGTGACTCACTGGAATGGACCAACCTTGGGACCGGACTTACAAGGTCGGTCGGGCCTGAAATTTTCCAGCGTATTACCCTACTGACTCCGACCGACCTTGGGACCGACCTTGGATAAGGTCGGTCGAGTAAAAAAAATGATTATAGTAATGATATACAATATATATATATATATATATATATATGCTTATACCCATATGTGTGTATATATATAGTAATACACCATTGATGAAGTAGTAAAGGTAAGAAAGTATGTACATAAGTAAGAAAGTTGTGTAATTAAGAATATTAAGTTAAACCGAAGTAACGGGATAACGGGGTAAGTAAGGGTGTAGTAATTATGTATGTATTGTAATACTTAGTATTAATTGAACCATTTGGCATGTAGTCATTGGTTCGAGACTAGGACTCGAGGAACAAGTAAGGACTAAGGAACAAGGAGACACCCGGTAGAGTAAATTTCAGTAAAAAGGTATGATTTCTTCATGCCCTGTATCCTAACCTGGTTACCCCGATTTGTGTGCTTATTTGATCACCTAAATAAGATAAATGCATGAATCGGACTATATTGCACTTACTTGTGCTTGTTTAAGTTGTTCTTGATATATATTGCCTTGAACACTAGTCTGTATAATTCATGAAATAAATGAATGATGATGAAGTGTATCTGTATCTTGTATTGTACTTGTGTATTGTATTGTATCGTGTATGGATGAGTATATGAGTATTGTACTATTGTGTGGCTTGGATGTGAATGACTTCTACTAATTCCTAACTACCTAACTTCTAACGTAAGTATTGAGTAAATTGGAATGAGTAGAAGTCTGATATAGTTTCGGCCACGCGTGAGGATGAGGAGACACAAGAGGTTGGATCCGATTCCTGGTTCTTAAACTGGTCCACGGCCCAAACCCCTTAAATAGGTAGCATCCTGGATTAGTGAACCAAGTAAAGCCTGGTGGTGGGGCAGAGTAGTCCCTGCCCAGAGGTCATACCGACTTAACATGAGTAATAGTAAGTAAATAAGTAAAGTATGTATGAGTAATGGTCTTGGCTGGTGTAAGTCATTGACCCTGAGTAAAAGAGTAATGAGCACCTATTTCTACCTGGGTGCATAATGAAGCTAACAAGTATTGTGTACTTTGTATGTATTGCGTATGTATTGTATAAGTATTGTGTATGCGTATGTTGGTGAAGGTAAGTATGTAATGGTTGACTTGTATTGTCTTCCGTGTATGTATTGAACTGTATGTATGTATCCTTTGTAAAGTATTGTATTGGTATGAATAAGAGCATGTATGCATATATGTATGAATAAAACAAACTGCATGTATTCGACCAAGTGGTTGGCGTACCCTCGCTAGTACGCGGGGTATGCGGTTATCATATTCAGTGTAAGCTGAGCCCCTTAGGGCACCATTTTTAGTGTGCAGGTACCCGAAGCGGATATGATCACAGTAAGAGACCGACAACTAGATTTGGATAGCTAGGAGTGAAATGTAGTTAGTAGTGAATTGTACAAGGCTTGTAGCCTGGATGTAGAAGTGCACCATAAGTATTGAAAGTATGTAACTTGTGAGGAATGGGTAGATGTAGACTCTTAAAGAGTAGGTATGAACTTGGAAGAGGTATTACATTTGTATTTGGAACTTAGTAAACTCGATATGTTATATTGTATTGTATGGTATTGTAATGGAGTATAGTGTTGAATGGGAAGTTGTAGTACCCGGTTGTAATTGTAGTAAGGATTGTAATTGTGTAGCACTGGGATATTCCGGTCCATCAGACCGATGTTGTATGTAGTAGTAGCCTTGTTAGTCACGTGGATGGCTAACGGCATTGTATCACCCGCCGTTGTGTAAGTATGTATCCGTTGCGTGAGTATGGATGTATAAGGAGATTGGACGGTAATGGCGGTATTAGCAGTAGGGGTGTTACAAAAAGTGGTATCAGAGCGAAGTATCGCTCTGATGACTGGAAATACCGAGCTTAAGAAATACCGAGTTAGGAATTAGAGGCTTAGGGCTAAGGGCTGAGTGTTAGCATTAGAGATATGCTAGTTAAGAACCACCGGTGAGTACCGGATACCTACAATACCAGATCCGCCCTCCACAAACCCCATTATATAACTTGGGAAAGAACGCCAGAGAGAAGGAAGTCCTCTCATACTCGGGAAAACCCGATCTGGCAGTTGTGGAACCACCGTACGGTAAACAAGAACTGACTTGTAGAAGATTCCAAGAAATGGAAGTCCTGGAGATGGATTCCGGTTGAACAACAATACCCGCACTCAATAGCGGTTGAATGAGCACTCCAACCATAAGGAGACTACAACTTACAACAGCATGTGGTGACATGCTTAGCAGTCGCGAAACCTGGCTAGTCGACCAGCAGCTGGAAAAGGAGCACTAAGCGTGCAACGGCGTGGAAGGAAGAACAATAACGAAACCCGAGACCCAGCTCTACGGGACAGTATTAGCTAAATAATACCACTAACGATATGCTAGCCGACTAAGGACATAGTCGGGAACGGTTAACTCCGGAACTACAACGCCAAAAAGGTTACAATACCTGACCTACAAAGCTCAAGCGGCTACAAGAACAATCACAAGATATAATCTGATGCAACTACAACCATCGTTCCTAAACAAACTAAGGCTCAATATCACGGTAAACCGGTGAGAACGAGCAACAAGAAAAACATAAGACGAATAAATGGGGATCTCCAAGGATTGGAGAAGTACCCCGGTCAAAGACAGTCATGTCAAGACCAATGAGAAGTTACCCAAAAGATCAAGTATCCCAAACATAGATCAATAAGATCAAGGGAAGAGTCAACAAGACTATCAAATAGGAGTGGAAACCATACCGTGATCGGTATAGGATTACCCAAATACCAACAGTACCACGCACTTGCCACGACAAGTGCAGTAAGAACAGAAGCATGTAAAAGAACTTTAACATACCACAGGTACATAGTAATGTACCGTGACAGCAATGGAACAACTACAGGATCACACATCCTAAAAACTGGAAGAATGGAATCTTGGAAAAGCTTGACGGCCCGACCATTGTATTATT